>JAVKPL010009607.1:0-38541 GCA_032173675.1 Gastrolobium villosum
AAATTTAGACCATATCTCCTCGGTGCCAAGACCATCATCTTCACTGATCACGCAGCCATAAAGTATTTGATCTCTAAACAAGATGTCAAACCACGACTGTTAAGGTGGATGTTGTTGTTTCAAGAATTTGATTTAGAGATAAAAGACAAGTCGGGGATGGAGAATAAAGTTGCTGATCACTTGTCAAGAATCCGAGAGAAGAACCTGCAAGATGATCCTGCTATAGAGATCAACGATTCTTTTCCGGATGAACAAGTTTTTACAATCTCTTTGAATTTGTCTGAAAAACCAATTTTTGCACTGCATGTGGAACCATGGTTTGCTGATTTTGTAAATTTTAAGGTAATCAAGAAAATACCTCCTAATTTCACAAAGCAACAAGTGAAAAAGTTCTTATATGATGCTAGGAGGTATGTATTGGATGATCCATTCCTGTATTTCCAATGTGTTGATGGAATCTTTAGAAGATGTGTATCAGAGTTGGAAATCAAGGGAATTTTATGGCATTGTCACAATTCTGATTATGGTGGTCATTTTGGTGGAAACAGAACTGCCCAAAAGGTGTTGCAAAGTGGGTATCATTGGCCTACACTTTTCAAAGATGCCAGAAATGTTGAAAAGTGTGAAAGATGCCAGAAGACAGGGAACATTTCCCGTAAAGATGAAATGCCTCTAAACACTATTATGGAGGTAGAATTATTTGATTTATGGGGGATTGACTTCATGGGACCATTCCCATCTTCCTATTCCAACCAATATATTTTGGTAGCTGTTGACTACGTTTCTAAGTGGGTTGAGGCAACAGCTCTTCCTACTAATGATGCCAAGGTGGTTGTGAATTTCCTGAGGAAAAATATTTTTACCAGGTTTGGAGTGCCGAGAGCAATCATAAGTGACGGAGGCTCTCATTTTTGTAATAAGCAGTTTGAGAATCTGTTAGCCAAGTATGGTGTCAGGCATAAGGTTGCTACGCCTTATCATCCGCAGACTAGTGGCCAAGTGGAAGTTTCCAACAGGGAACTGAAGCGAATCCTTGAAAAGACTGTTAGTATTTCTCGGAAGGATTGGTCGAAGAGACTGGATGATGCACTGTGGGCATACCGAACTGCATACAAGACTCCGATAGGAATGTCTCCCTATCAGCTTGTGTACGGGAAAGCTTGTCACTTACCTGTGGAGCTTGAACATAGAGCCTTTTGGGCTATTAAATTCTTAAACTTTGATGCCACAACAGCTCTTGAGAAAAGAAAGTTTCAACTGTTAGAGCTTGATGAGTTTAGGAATTCGGCTTTTGAAAGCTCCAGAATTTATAAAGAAAAGGCTAAGAAGTACCATGATAGTAAAATTGTGCACAAGGAGTTTGAGCCTGGCCAGCGGGTGTTGTTGTACAACTCCCGATTGAAACTTTTTCCAGGGAAGTTGAAATCCAGGTGGACAGGACCTTTTGTGGTTAAAAAGGCCTTTCCATATGGTACTGTTGAAATATCTTCCATGGAAGAAGACAGACCCTTCAAGGTCAATGGCTCTAGGTTGAAGTTCTTCCATAGAGGACCAGTGGTGAAACAGGTTGTGGCCTTGCGCCTTAATTCCATTGCAACTTAAATGAGGTAACCGTCAGGCTCGGGACGTTAAACACGCGCTAGTTGGGAGGCAACCCAACATTTCTATCCTTTTATTTCTATCTTGTTTTCCATTATTTAATTTTAGGTACCCAGAAAAAATTTAAAAAAATGAGAGAGAAAAGAGAAAATCCAGTGAGTCTACGCTTGAAGCGTAGAACTCTACGCTTCAAGCGTAGAGCAGAAAAAGGAACAGTGGGTCTATGCTCCAAGTGTATAACCCTACGCTTGGAGCGCAGGAAATTCAAGATGACAGTAGTCCCACGCTTCAAGCGTAGAACCCTACGCTTGGAGCGTGGGATTGGAATTCGGAAGGTCAGAGGCAGAGGGTCTACGCTTCAAGCGTAGGACCCTACGCTTGAAGCGTAGATGGGGAATATGGAACGACATGGACAGTATGTCTACGCTTCAAGCGTAGAACGGGGTTTAAGTGCAAACCTTATTTCTTTCCCCCCCCCCAGCGCCGCAGACATCTGCAGCTTCATCCTCTGCTCGCCAGCCACTCTATGAGGACTCTCCCATCATACTGGAAATGCATGCTATGATGAAGGCCATGTGCCTGAAGATGGGGATTGATCCAGCAGATCCTCCTAGTTCCTTCCAGCAGTACACTATGGAGGAGTGATCACTGGATGCTTTTTATTTTTCTCTCAGACTTTGTTAATTTTAATTTTTAATTTTGTTTTTAAATGACCAATAGGATTTTGTTAGGGTCAATGCTACTTTTTGGATATGAACATCTAAGGGTATTTTTTCACTGTTTTGCTGATACAATATTGTTAATGATGTGTGTTTCAATTGCGCAGCTGTTCTTAATTGATTATACTTATTTATTGCTGGGGACAGCAATTTCTAAAATCTGGGAATGGTGGTTAGCCTTGCCCACCTGATCATGCACTATAGCTGCAATTGTGGAACTACACTTCATTTCAGGGGAGATATTCGAACCAATTTACGTTTTCATTTTTAAATATTTTTCTTGGTTAACTTTAAAAATTCAGCAAAATTTTCTGGAATATACCTGTTGTTTGGAATATGCCTGTTGATAATCTCAGATCTAGGTGTTGCTTTCCTAACAAATGATTGAGTTCATCTTAGGAAGTACATTAAGTTTTGAAAATTTTGGCATGATGTCACTTGGCATGAGTAGATTTTATGATTGTTTGTCTGTCTGAATTGTGTGCTAGAATACATGATATGCCTGATATCTTTTTGAGAATCTAGTCTGAAATCATAGCCTTTGAGGTTTGAGCCTATACAGTAAATTTTTTTTCTGAGAGGCTTCACTGTGGTAACACTCTAGAACTTGGTCTGTTTCTCTACAAGGCATGCATCTTAACTGATATTAAGGCAGTTTGTTCTTGATAGCCCTGGCCATATAGCTCACCTATACATAAATGATTTTTCCATTGTTATCCCCTTGAGCCAAGCCTGTTCATTGATAATTTACCGGAATGTTGCTTAGCCTATATCCATGTTAACTTACCTTAAGTGAGATTGAATTACTGATTCTTCTCAAAGAGAAAAGAAAATGTCTAAGGTAAGCTCCACTAAACTAAGCAAATTGAAAAAAAAAAAAAAAAGAGAGGAAGAAACAGAAAAAATCAGAAAAAGGAAAAGAAAAATGCGGGTGAAGCATTGTGAATAAAAGTGGTCAACATAGGAATTGACTTCCCGAAATTCTGTGGGCAAGTTAGTGGAGCAAAACTGATGAGTTGAAATTGTATAAATTATGTTGTCTTCAGTTTTTCAATCTCATAGTGTTTGAAGCCACTTTCCATATAAATTCCTACCTCTAGCCAGGCCAAAGTAAAACCATTGAAAAGTCCTTTTGATCAGTTAACGCATGCATTTGAATCCTTCATTTTTAAGGATCTTGAGAATATGATCAAGCCTATGGCAGTGTTACGACTGTGATGGTTGTGTATGTCTGATACCCTAAAAACACCGGAGTGGGAGTGATATATTTTGTCTTGGTGAGGGATATTCAGACTACATTCATTATGTTTCAGAGAAGTAAGGGCATCGTTAAAAATTCTTGCAGTAATTCAGTCAGGCATGACATAGTAATCTCTTCGATTGTTTGGATGATATTGTGCTGAAATACTGCTGTACATTTTTCTAAGTTTGAATCAGTTTATTGCTGAGGACAGCAATGTCTAAATCTGGGAATTGTTTGATATGCTCCCAGCATATATACTTTTATAGATCAAAAAAGCATGGAATCAGATCTAAAACTGTGTATAAAGGTGTATATGTGGTGAAATTATTGAATAAAAATTGTCAGACACTCTCTCACTCAAATTCTTCATGTTTATAGGAGAAAAAGGACAAATAAAGGAGCAGGAAGAAAATCAGACAGAAGCTCCACGCTTCAAGCGTTCAATTCAACGCTTGAAGCGTAGGAAAAGACCCAAGACAGTGAGTCTACGCTTCAAGCGTAGAACCCTACGCTTGAAGCGTAGACAAGGAGAAATCAGACAGAAGCTCCACGCTTGGAGCGTGGATCCTGCGCTCCAAGCGTAGGGTTGAGATGGACAGTTGTCAGTTGCGAGGAAAGGAGAATTCTGAGGTGTATAAAAAGGGCACAAGACAACCCTAAAAACACTTTTCATTCAGGACAAATTCTAGGTCATTCGGAGGCGGAAGCTCTGGAGATTGGGAGAGGAATCTCTTCTTCTACCTTTCTGTAGTTCTTGTAGTTGGATGTTTTATTTGAATATTGGATTTTAGCCATGATAATGGTTGGCTAGAACCTCTTTGTTGTGGTTAGGGTCACGAACCCTTGTGAACCCCTGATACAATGGATTGAGTTTTTATTGATATATTTATCCTTTGAATTTCGTTCTATTCTGATCGTATTGTTATTGTTGTTATTAGATCCGATCAATCTAGTAATTGATAATAAACCTGAGGATTAGGGCCAACAAGAGGAATCTGCGGTCTTTAATCCAGAAAGGGAATAGAACGACGGTATGAACATGATCTAGGGATAGACATGATTCATATTGTAGATGTTTTAATTATCGATCGTTATGCTTGATCTCATATAGGACACCTCAAGGAATTAGGGTTCTATATGAGATTAAAAGGTTAATTCTTCAAGGGATTGAGAATTAACTACTGATACTTTTATCTGATAATTATCTAATTTCACGATATATATATTGATATTTAACTTAATCCAGAGTAAAAGGTGGGGATCATCGGTGAGTGTTCTCTAACTGCAGCGTTTTTATCATAAATTTCAAACCCTTATTTTGTTGGATTCTCAATTATTCAAAAAGAACAAAAACACGTTTTATTTTACAACTCAAATTTCCACACAATCCTGACATTCGTGTCAAAAACCTCTTGGAATATTTAATCTTAAAAAGAATAGTTTAATTGATTTAGACACACTCTCTGTGGATACGAACTTTACTTATCATTTTATTACTTGCGCGATTCGGTACACTTGCCGATTCACTTCACTAAGAAAGTGGTGATGTCCCCGTGTGATTCCACTACCAGTTCTTCTCCTTTTATATCAGAGATGCAAGCTAGGAGAGCCTTGAGAGCAAGGGCATTCGGTTATGTCATGTTGGGAGGTTTGGTAAGTGGGACACAGGAGGATATTATCGGCATTCCTGTGGTGAGGGAATTCCTCAAGGTTTTTCCTGAGGAGATTCCCGAGTTTCCGCCACAGCGGGAGATAGAGTTATCTATTGATCCATTGCCGGGTGTGGGGTCCATTTCATTAGCTCCATATCGGATGTCTCCACCTGAGTTAGCGGAATTGAAGAAGCGTATTGAGGATCTTTCCGCGAAGAATTTCATCCGACCGAGTGTCTCTCCATGGGGAGAACCGGTCATCTTTGTTAAGAAGAAAGATGGGACGTGCACCTATTACAGACTGCTAAACAAGGTGACAATCAAGAACAAGTATCCCATCCCTCGTATTGATGATCTGTTGGATCAACTTAGGGGTGCTTGCGTGTATTCCAAGATTGATCTTCGGTTCGGATACCATCATATCCGGGTTAAGCCGGAGGATGTCCCCAAGACCGCATTTCGTTCGAGACATGGTCATTATGACTATTTGGTGATTCCATTCGGACTCACCAATGCACCGACGGTGTTCATGGATTACATTAACCATATTTTTCAGCCATACTTGGATTGTTTTGTGATCGTCTTCATTGACGATATCTTGATTTACTCCAAGAGTGAGGAGGAGCTTGAAGAGCACCTGAGGATTGTGTTGCAGGTGTTGAAGGAGAAAAAGCTATATGCTAAGCCTTCAAAGTGTGAGTTTTGGCTCAAGTCGGTGAAATTCCTTGGGCATGTGATTTCTGCAAAAGGAGTTGCAGTAGATCCGAACAAGATTGAGGCAGTGTTGGATTGGGAGAACCCATAATAGTTATTGAAATGAGGAGTTTTTTGGGTTTGGTAGGTTACTATAGGAGGTTCAATGAGAGATTCTCCAATATGGTATTTCCACTGACTCACCTTACCCGAAAGGAGACTCCATTTGTGTGGACTCACGAGTGTGAGGAATGCTTTCAGGAGTTGAAGGAGAGATTGACCACTGCACCAATGTTGGTCCTTCCTGATCCTGCTCAGCAGATCGAGCTTTATTGTGACGCCTTTGGGAAAGGAGCTGGGTTGTGTGTTGATGCAGACTGGTAGAGTTATTGCTTATGCTTCGAGGCAGTTGAAGCCTCGTGAGGAGAACTATCTAACTCATGATTTGGAGTTGGCTGCGATTATTTTTGCCTTTAAAATTTGAAGGCATTACTTGTAAGGTATGAGGTTCGCAGGGTTCAATGATCATAAGAGTTTAAAGTACCTGTTTGACTAGAAGGAGCTGAACATGAGACAAAGGAGATGGATGGAATTTCTGAAGTACTAAGACTTTGAGTTGAAGTACTACCCGGGCAAGGCCAATGTGGTAGCGGATGCTTTGGGTCGGAAATCCGTGAGTCTATCTAGTTTGATGATGGGTGACTTTGATGTGATTGAGAAGTTTCGAGATTTGACAGTGACCTCTTTGCTTGGGGATGCACTTCTCGAGATGGAGATTGTGAGAGTTGAAAATGAGCTAATGGAGAATATCAAAGAGGCACAAGTGCGAAGAGAGTGTCTTGACTATGTGAAAAACCAAGATGGTGTGTCTTGGAATGAGAATGGAATGATGATGTTCCAAAAGAGGATTGTAGTTCTTAGAGGTCCATTGACTGAGGAGGTGATGTCAGCTCATAAGGGCCAATTCATTATCCACCCTGGGGCTACAAAGATGTACCAAGACTTAAGGAGAAACTTCTGGTGGCCGGGCACGAAGAAAGATATAGCTGTTTATTTGTCCAACTATTTGATATGCCAGAAAGTAAAGATTGAACACCAGAAACCGTCTAGTAAGCTTCAACCTCTTGAGATACCACAGTGGAAGTGAGAGAGCATTTCCATGGACTTCGTGATGGGAATGCCCAAGACTCAGGCTGGTTGTGACTCTATTTGGGTCATTGTGGACAGATTGACTAAGTTTGCCCATTTTCTTCCGGTAAAGATGAGCTTCACTACAGAGCAGTTGGCCAAGCTATATGTTCGCGAGATCGTGAGGTGGGGTGCCTGAGAGTATCATTAGTGATAGGGACCCAAAGTTCACATCTCGGTTCTAGGAGGTAAGTGTTATCAACCTTGATTATGAGTTTTAATGCTTAAAAGAGGTATCTTTACATGTTTAATGGGTTAAACAAGTAACCAGTGTATGAACCTATATGTGCCTAAAAATGGAGTCTTGAACGTATATAATTGGTAAAAGCTGAACCTTTGATGGATATCTTCATGAAATGCAGAATCTGCATTCTGTCGCGAAATATCTGGATATGGGGTATGTAGATATCCGAATATGGATATCCGGATATGCATATCCGGATATTGCCCCGACAAATATCCGGATATTCTGGACTTTCGAGAACAGTGAAGGTACTGTTCATACATAATGGTGTTCTGGGTTTGTGGACCCTATATAGATGAAGTTGAACTTCTGTAATGATTAATGTAAGTCAGAACCTAAGGGTTTAAGGGCTTAAGGCTTTGTGAGAAGCCTAAAGACATGAAATGTAAGAGAAATGCGTTGTCTTTATGAATATGCTTGTAGAGTATGGATATTAATATTGTTGTTGGTCCAAAACAGATTGTTATTCTGCTATTGTGGACCTTGAGCAGTGTGGACTCTTGGCATTGGGTAGTTAGCTTACAAGGTAAGCTTTCGTGTCCTCGGCTTGCCATTGTTGGTTCCACCATGTCCCTTGGGGGGATGGTTTATATGCATGTTGTGTTTACATGCTTTTATACTTGGAAATGCTTTTGAGCTGATATGTGCAATGGCTTATAATATGTATGTGTTGTTTCCACTTTGACGGTAAGCCTGAGTATGTGGCGTCATACAAGATGGTGAGACTGTGGGTGGGTGCAAGTGGCGTCTTGCATTATGTGTGGGTAATAGATGTATTCCTGCATTTATCTGATCAGTAGAGTAGTTTTGGAACACATGACATGATTATCTGCTGCATTGCACTGATTTTGGAACTTTTATTGTGTAACTGTTTTAGAACTTATATTGCACATGTAAGTGAGCTTGGGGTGGAAGATCCTTGAGGACCCTTTGCCTTACTGAGATTTCTTGTTAGAGATCTCACCCCACATTTTGGGCACCATTTCAGGTTCGGGGAATGCTGGGGTTGATACCTCAGGCGGCAGGAGGCCGGAGCTTAGTTGATTGGTGTACGCTGATACTACTGTTATATTTGATGCTGCTATGTTGAGCTGCTATTATGCTTTTAGCTTCACTTTATGGTTATTTGTGTTGAGATTCTGTTGGCTATGTTGCCTTATTTGGTGACATGGGGATTGTCCATGCCACATTGACTTGACTTTATGCTTTTAGATTGGAGTTGTAATAATGTATCAGGATGTTGTCTGGACTATGTGTTGTAGATCCGTGACTTAGATACTCACACTTTATTTATATATTGAGATATTTCAGTTATTGGTTTTGCAATTTACATACAGGCGATGTTTTTATGAAAATGGTTAAGTAATCAACTTGGCTAAGTATAATGACGTCATAATTGAATAAAAAAAAAGTTATTCAGCATTTTAATTAAACGAGTGTCATATTTTCTAATAAGAAGGGTCACTTAAGTCACTTAGACCATAGGTGGGTCCCACGTGCGATTTAACTTTAATTAATCACCTAATTTAAACCACAAATTCATAACCTACGTATTTTTCTCGTTCGCGTCATATTTTTTTCCTAAAAATACTGATAATATTTACGCGCTTATCTGTACAATTATACCGCAATATTTTTACACCGGTAAAATCATTATTCATCAAATTTTCTGAAACTTGCCTATCCACTCGATTTTTCGTCCTCAATCCATTTTCGGCATTATTTTTTTCATTAGAGACCTTCTACTCAATTTTTCATGCCTAGGGATTCGTGTTTGGTAAATTATCATTCTGCCCTTGGTACGTATTTTGACCATAGTTTCAGGATTTTCACTAATCCTACCCCTTTTAACCAACATTATCACATAAAAATATATATTTAGAAATATGAGGTGTTATATTCACCCCTCCTTTTTGGAATTTTGTCCGCAAAATTAAATTATACTTATACGTTAACTCAGGATACAGCTGGAGAATCTCATCCTCTCGTCCCCAAGTAGCTTCCTCAGGTATACGTCCTTCCTACTGATTCTTTATCATTGCAATTATCTTGCTTCTCAGCCTCTTTTCACTATGGTCCAGCATTTCAATATGACCAATGGGAGTCTTCAGGTCCTCCCAATTTTCAATATCATCCGGTATCACCACATGTGATCATCCGGAGCATACGTCGCAGTTGCGAACTTCCTCTGATTAACCAATTCATTTTCACAAGTTAGGTTATCTTACATATATAGCCCATAATTTCTTTTGGAGGGTGCTCTAACCTAGTTAGTTTATCAACACCAGTCTAAATCCAGGGCAATTCAATTCATCACTTCCTAACTTTCAATCCTTGCCTCACAGGCATATATCACCCTGACACATTTCAATCAGCAATTATCCTTAGTTGAGTTTTATTCCTATGCAATACACAACTTTCAACATTAATCCTTCTTAATACCAGTTACCACATAGTCTTAATTTGTTATACAACAAAGGTTCCTAACCTCTTAGTCCACATTAAATACTCTTTCGGCATCTCAGCAGTTCCTCAGTGCAATTTTATCGATTCAATCATATAGTTTACGCACATGGTAATTTCAGTCTCCGGGGGAGTAATCCCCAATTACGGCTTTTAGCCACAAGTTGTACATACATATATCTTTACTCATGTTTTTGATCTAAGAACGTGCAATTCCACTTCTGCACTTGCTATAAAACAGGCACCGTTTCTGTGCCCAATTGTCGAATCTGACCCTACAGGTTCACTAACTTCCATCAAGGTACATTGGCGAATCAATTTCCAACACATTTCACTATTACCCAATGTCCACTCATTATAGTTTCCATATCACATCGGCCATTTCAAAGCCTTCAACAACAATTCGACTGTGAACTTCTACGTACAAGATCATGCCTATACTTCCCATCAATTATTCATTTTTTTTCTCCACTTAGCCATCTCAAGGCTTAATATACAGTTCGTCAATGATTTTTCACATTACATGCATATGCCTAAGACTTCCGCTAACAACTATGTCTAAATATCGTCCTATACTCTTGCTATAAATTCCACATATATTTCATTCTTGTGTCCCTCCATTTCACAATCATGACATTTAACCATTTATATACCATTCGAATGTACTATATCATATCTCTCGCAATTAAGTCCCATTATATAGGGATTTTCAAAACTTACTTATCCTGTCATAAGGAACTAAATCCATCACTATCATTACTTTTATAATTCAACATCAGTGGGTATACAAGTCTCTCGGAATATTTCAGGTTACTACAAGCACATGACCATATATCATGGTACCTAGCTAAAAACAACATCAACATTGTGCATTTTCAACACATCTTCCAACATAAGTTGCATATGCAATAAACAATACTCCACAAGTCGCTCTACCAGTAAAGCAAGGCTATCCGTCTTTAATCTATCCAAGCACAATTACATTTACCAGCTATTATCACACATTCGTACTTGATTCCATTACAATTAACCTTTCATTAATGGGCTTGGATTATATATTATAAGCCCATCACTTAGTTGTTTATAGTAACCGGAATAGCTCGTACAGATTTGTCCATGTCCATATCCATATCCTCTGGTTTCAAATTATTTTCAAGTTTCCAATCAAAAGAGTTGATTAATGATCCCAACATCACATGCAACATTCTCATTGCAAGTGGTAAGCCAGGACATATTCGCCTACCACTACCAAATGGTGTGAACTGAAAATCTCGTCCTTTGACATCAATTTCTGACCCAATGAACCTCTCTGGCAAAAATAAATGTGCATTATCCCATATGGTTGAGTTCCTACCGATAGCCCACACATTGATTACGACTAGTGCACCCTGTGGGATTGTGTAGCCTGAGATTTCCACATCTACCTTGGCTCTTCTAGGAAATATAAGTGGAGCTGGTGGGTATAAACGTAAGGTCTCTTTTACTATTGCTTGTAAATATGGGAGTTTAGCAATGTCTGATTCCTCAATAGGTTTACCTATTCCAATGGTTTGCTCCAGCTCCCTTTTGGCTTTTGACATAATCCTTGGGTTGTGGAGTAGTTCACCCAATGCCTTTTCTAATGCATATGTAGTTGTATCAGTCCCCGCAACAAGTAGATCCTATTAGAAACCATACTTTATACTCAGTGAGAAACTCATCAATTATATCAGCTAACACATATTTTTAAACAAAATTTGAAAATTAAGTTTTTCTAGAACATGTATATGATCACTACTAGAAAAAAATTTGTATAGCAACAGAATTGTTATGGAGATTCCGTCACTAATTTCCTCCTCGCTACTATTTTCCGTCACAAATTCTCTCACAAATGATTTTGGGAGGGAATTTGTGACGAAAAGTAGTAGAGATGATGAAATTAGCAACGGAATTTCTATAGCAATTCCGTCGCTACACAAGTTTTTAATAGTAGTGAATGAAACAAGACTAAATAATAGTAGTAGTAGTAGTTGTAATAATAGTAGTAATAATAATAATAATAATAATAATAATAATAATAATAATAAGGGAGAGGAAATACAAGAAAGAAGTGTTTAATCTTTGTGTTGTCCATCTTTTGGCTATTCTCTTCAGAAATGTTGAGCAGGTTGTCCAACATGTCATTCTTTACAACATAGTTTTACCCTTCTCTTTGCTTAAACCGTTTTTCAATCAAGTGATCAAAGATATGGAACAACTTCGTCACGTGACCATGTGTGCACTTTCTGCGGCCTTGTGGATCAATGATCTTCAACACTGGGAAAAAATCCACCACGTTTGGTGTTCCAATAGCTTTCATGATACTCTCTGCTATATCCCTGTACTCTTCAGTTTCACCTACAGAGTTAACAAAATCCAGAGAGAAAAAAGTGGTTGATAAGAAATTAAATGAAGTCTTGAAAGCTGCTCTTCCAATATCAACACTTTCACCTATTAGGCTGCTTCTATGTATATCATTTAAGAGTTCTTGTAGTTTATTGCTTCTATGTTCTTGGCTTGCATCAAGGGTCTTGTTGGAGACTAATAGTATATTGCATATTTTCCTAAGGTCTCGCCAAAGATCTGAAAGTGGGAGATAGGGTAAGCTATAATGATTATGGTTGTGAACTGTTACAGCTTGAGGAACGAATCTGCTTGAGAGTAAGAGATCATGGGTTTGGTACACCTCTTTGGCTATGTCTTCTGAGGAAATGACTATGGTTGTTAATTGGCCTAGCTTCAAACGCATTATTGGGCCATGAACCTTAGCAAGCTTTGCCAAATATTGGTATGGCCTTTTGTAAATTTCAACAAGGTTTGCCACAATATTAAGAGGGGAAGGTCCTGGTGGAAGCTTGAGTTTTTGTTTTTTGCTTCTTGCATGCAGTGAAAGAAGAACTTGCATAATAGTGCATGTTAATAGGATGAACAGTATGCTGCTAATTAATGAATCCATGTATGGAATGAACATGGAGGAAAAAAAATGCTTGGGGAGTACTTGAGAGGTGATGTTACCTTTTGATTCACTCGGTTAGTGGAGAAATCAATTTATAATGCATAAGAATGAATCAAAATCAAGGTATTGAAATAATCTAATATTTATCAACGTCAAAAGTCGTAACCACATTCATGGAAATGGCATGGCAATTATTTATCTTGAGAGATGAGAATTGTATTCTGAAAACAAGGAAATTAATTAGGCCTACTTAATTGAAGTAAGTTAATGATTAATTAATTTTAAAAAATTTAAGTCAATGTACTTTTAGGAAGTTTTTTTTTTATGGCAAAGTTGAATTATTCCAAGTAAAAGCTGTCTTTTCCTGGTCTTCAGGAGCTACAGGTATTTGATTGTAGCCTGAATACCCATCCAAGAAGCAATAATAAGAGTGGCCCGCCAATCTTTCTAGCATTTGATCAATAAAGGGTAGTGGAAAATGATCCTTCCGTGTAGCTGTGTTCAACCTCCTGTAATCAACACACATTCTCCAACCCG
This sequence comes from Gastrolobium villosum, assembly GCA_032173675.1. NCBI lineage: Eukaryota > Viridiplantae > Streptophyta > Magnoliopsida > Fabales > Fabaceae > Gastrolobium > Gastrolobium villosum. Next base: position 13,313 of record JAVKPL010009607.1, read on the forward strand.
TGATAGTTCTGGTTGGGATTAACTCATGTTTTGCATTGGTGATTACTGTGACCCCACCTTTCTTTGGCACTGTTTGAACTGGACTTACCCATGCAGCATCAGAAATTGGGTAAATCATTCCTGCATCAAGAAGTTTTACAACTTCCTTTCTTACCACCTCTTTCATTGTTGGGTTCAATCTTCTTTGTGGTTGCCTCACAGGTTTGATATCATTTTCCAGGAGGATCTTATGTGTACAAAAGGAAGGATTTATGCCCTTTAAATCAGCAATAGACCATCCTATTGCGGTTTTATGAGCTTTTAAAACTTCCACTAGTTCTTTTTCTTGGCCTTCTGATAGAGCCTTGTTGATGATTACCGGATAAGTATCATCATCTCCCAAAAACACATATTTCAAAGTGTCTGGTAATGGCTTCAACTCAACTTTGGGGGCACCAACCTCTATGTCTTCCGCTTTTTCTTTCAGAACCTCTACAGTAAGCCCTTCTTTTTCAAAAGGTACATAATCACGAGCCTTCAACTCATAATCAAGCTCTTGAGGCCGTTAATTACTAGAAACTTAGAGTTGAAAAGTTTGTAATTTACATAAAATAAGGGCGGTGATAAACAACGTGGACTTTCACCCCTAAATAAATAATTAAATAACTAAATATATATAGAGATAATGATTATTTTTTATTTTTAATTTTGTAAAAGAGATCATGGTCATTTTACAACAGCATAAATTATACTCTCAATTTTTGTTATTGGTCTTATTTAAATCAGATAACTATCTGAAGTAGTGTCTATGAAAATAATCTGTCTATATGTATCTCATATATGAATGTGACAATAAATAATTTTCTATAATAAAACAAAAATTATTTTTTATATATATAACCTGTTTCTTGCCATTTTTTTTTTTTTTTGAACGCTTGAAAGGGATACTTTGGTTGACCAAAAAAGTGCTTTTACTTTTTGGACAAAGAAGTGATTCTTTAAATTGATTTGAAAATATATATATATATATATATATATATATATATATATATATATATATTAATTAGAGTGAATCACTGATCGTTGGAATACCATGCAAGTTTTAACTATAATGATAAAGGTATTAAACGGTGGTAGCTCAATTGAGATATAGGTGGGAGCGAGAGTATGTGTTCGATCCACCCAATATTATATTTAAGAGCTTTAATTCTGAACTTTCTTCAAATTAGACTAGTCACAAAATGATGAATTGATTGAAATGTTTTAAAAAAAAAATACTAGTGATAAAGGGTTTTAATACTTTCTAAGCAATGTAAGGGCAATTATAATTGCCACCATTCTAATTATCACTATTATTATTTTTTTGGGTTACATATTATAACATGATAAAATATATTTCTGAATAAAGGGAAGGATAAATTTTTTATGTACAAACTATATTATGTATATACTCCGGAGAGTAGACTCTTAAGTTAGTGTATTCCTCAAAATATATAATGTAATTTGTAAGAGTTTATAAATATAATCATACTCTTTAAATAATATTTTAAGGGGACGGTTATACTTATCATCAGGTAAGTCTATCACCCTTACAACCAATCTCATCACCGTTAGATTAAAATTAAATCTAACGATTCATAATTATCCCATCTCTCTCCCTAGGTTTGGGATTTGCACACCTCTTTCTCCAAATTCTTTGAAAGGGTAAACGTGGGTACAAATTTTTTACGACTTTCACATCCTAAAACACAAATTCAAACCATGCGTGGTGAATGTTGCGGACAACAAAACAAGAACATGTGTAGTAACAACGTGACACACCTAAAATAATAATATAACATATGAGCAATCTGATCGGCATCTTTTAGCCACCATTGCGAACATACAGTAATTTGAAGAAAATACGACATAGCCACAAGTCAAATGTGGATACATAATAAATACTCAAGAGATGTGCAAATCCCAAACCTAGAGAGAAATAGACAGAGAGGGGATGAGAGAGTAAAAATTAGGATTATATAGAATAATTATGAACCGTTTGATTTAATTTTAATCTAGCGGTGATGAGATTAGTTGCAAGGGTAATAAACTTATTTGGTGGTAAGTATAACCATCCCCATATTTTAAAGCTTTATATTTTGTGAGAGAGAAAACAAGAAAACTACAGCCTACAATCGCTAATCAACTCATAATAAAGATGACCAAGCATACCGGAGAGGAGCGAAACAGACGTCACAACTCACAAGTATTGTTGTTTAGAAAACCATTCAGACAAACAAACAAACAAAAATGGCACATGTCACCAAAGGGAAAAAAAAAAAAAAAAAAAAGAGGCGCAATTGTTGCTCTCCGGAATAGTATTTTAAAGCTAATTGGACTCGCTTGTTAATTTGACTTTTATGGGTGGGTTGGACATTTATTCTAGCATAATTTACTCATTGATAAGGTCAAATCACCCTTCTAGTAGCAAACAAATAAATAAAAATAAAAAACACCCTTACAGAAAGGAAATTTTGGAATTATGATTAGAGGTATTCATCAACCGATTCAAGCCGATTCAAACCGCGATAATCGAACCGAAAAATCTATAACCGAATAAATTAAAAACAGAAAAAAATCGCAAATTTTAATTGGATTAGATCGATTTTCAGATTGGTTGATGAAAACCGATCCAATCTAAACCAATCCAATATTAATTATCATCTACCTACTTAGATCTTTCTCCAATTAAAGCCCAAAATCTTTTAGAATAAATATCCTTTTTGGTCCCTAACAAAAAACACAAAAAACACGGTCCTCATTTTAGTCCCTTACAAACAAAAAAAAATTAGTTGGTTGGTCCCTATGAAATTCAAAGTAGACCCATTTTAGTCCTTTTGAGGGACTAATGTGGGTCTTTTTTTCAATTTGTAAGGGACCACAATTTCAACTAAATGGATCCACTTTGAATTTGTTAGGGACCTCAAGACTATTTTTTTTTGTAAGGAACTAAAGAGGGGATCGTGTTTTTTGGTAGGGACCACAAACGTTATTTACTCAAATTTTTAAACCTAAGATCCATTAAACAACAACTAAATCCAAGAAAAAATCTAGTCACATCTCATCAATAAAATTTCATCTATGTAACTTCATATATTATTGCCAAACAAAAATATATTATCGTTTAGTGATGCTTTTATAAAAATAGCGAGAAACCAACTCCTCTCAAATAAGTAATTAGGATTTGATTTACTAAAAATAAATATTTGCATTACAGCTGCCATGAAAGCTACTTGTTTGCTATTAGATGGCTACAATTTTTTAAGAAGATAATTTGTCATGGCTGATGATCTCACAAATAAGTGTTATTTTAATAGCTTTATATTATATTTTCACAGCTACATATTTATTTAAGGATTCTCTTTTTTCTGTAATTAGTGCAGATAAGTTATTTGTAGTAAGTCCAATATGACATCATTTTGGGCAGAAATCATGGTGTTTTTGTAATTTTAATTTATTTCAGTATTATTATAATCTTTATAATTATAATTTTCTAATCTTTCAATTCCAAATTGACTTCATTTTGAAAATAAATGCAGATAACTTATTTGCATTAACTGTAGAAATATTTTTCTATTTATTTAAATTCTGAAGAGCAGCAGTTGTGATGATTAAATTCATAACCATTTGGTCACTGATTTCATATTAAATAACAATCTTATCAAGTAAGAGTCACTTTAATAATTTTATATTAGATTTTAATAATTGGTTAATTAATTGTTTTTTCTTATACATAAATTAATTGTTTTTACATGTGCATATTTTGGTGAATTTGGAGATTTTTCATCATTGGTTGTAGGGGTGTTCATCAACCGATCGAAACCGATTCAAACCGTGGTGACTGAACCGAAAAATCGATAACCGAAAAACTGAAAACAGAAAACCTAAAACCGAAAAAAAAAATCGCAAATTCTAATTGGATTAGATCGGTTTTCGGATTGGTAGATGAAAACTGATCCAATCCAAACCGATCCAATATATTAATTTCCCTTTACCTATTTGGGTCTTTCCTCAATCATAGCCCAGAAATTTCTAAACCCAAGACCTATTAAGCTATCAACTAAACCCAAGAAAAAATACAGTCACATCTCATTAACAAAATTTTATCTGTGTAGAGCTTCATATCTCATTGTCCAAAAAAAACTATATTATAGTTTACTGATGCTTTTGTATTTAAAAAAATAAAATTACAAAACCAATATATACAAAAGATGTTATTTGCACAATAATCATGAAACAAATTTTAGAATTTTCTAAAAACCGAAAACCGATCCAATCCAAACCGAAAAAAATTGGATTGGATCAGATCGAATTTGCACAAAAATCCAAACCGAATGGATGATTACATGATCAAACTGGAGAAATTGGATCGGATGTTTTTACTTCCAAAATCGATCTAATCCAGACCGCGAACACCCTAAATGGTTTACAAAAGAATATATGCTTGTTAGTAATCACTGTTAGAAAAATCAAATCTAGAGACCGGCAGTTTTCATATCTAATAAGTTGTTTTTTCGTCTCTAACAAATTTAGAGATTGAATTAACGCAAGAAATAATTTCATCTTTAAAAATGGCATATCTAAATATTTAGCGACCAAAATTTATATTCCTGTCAGTAGATATGGTAATTTTGTGTCTCTAAATATGAATAATTTGTCGCTAACATCGACTTAAAATCATTGGATTTTATCTATTAGCGACAAATAATTTCTGTCACTAATGGATTTTTATATCCATGTCTGATTAGTAACTGAATATTATTTATTTGCCTTTGATTATAAAACACACACAGACAAAAGTCATTTGATTTTATCTATCAGGGTATGTTTGGTGTAACGTATAACCTCTGATAGTATAAGCTTATACTATACATTATGACATTTTCAGTTGTTTGGTGTGACCATCGTATAGTATAAGCTTATACACCAAGATCCCTTTACACACCAAAATGACGTATAACTTAATCCGGCCTAAGGGGAAGGGATAAGACCTAATATAAGATATTGGTGTATTAACATCGTTGCTCAGTGTAATTCTAAAAAATGAATATATTATTTTAATATTAATATATTAAATAATTATTAATTTTTCAATATATTAATTTTTAAAATATTGAATATTTTTATTTTTATAAAAATTAATTTACGTTTTGGACACATTGATCAAAAAAATTTCATAAAAATTAATATCATATGACATTTTTTGAGGAATTATATAAATTCTTTATTAAGGGATATTTTTATTAAAAATATTTATTTTTATCCTAAATTAATAGTATTATACAGTGCATTACCAAATACTAGAGGATATTATCTTATACAATATATTATTTTATACAATGTCGTGCCAAACGCTGGATAGTATTAAAATTCAATCAGGTCTTATACAATCAGGTCTTATACTATCAGGTCTTATCCTATACTATTGTTGGGTAGTATTTTTCAAAAGAAAGAGTTATCGTTCTCAAGGAACAGGTTGAATTAATTTCCTTTTTATTCTATTCCTAACTTCTTGAAATTTAAGTATTCAATCTTTGAATCAAAGTTTTTATCAAATTTGTATTAAACAAAAATAACAGAGGAATATCTAATCACAAATGTAACAATTATAAGGTATTGGAATTCTTGAATCATGGATTTTTTCTAAAAAAATTCGCATCCCTGCGTTTTTACACTACTAATGCACTTTTACCTCAGAATTTGAATTGCTATGGCTATTTTAGCTGAAACTTCCCAGTTCCAGTTTTAATCTTTAGAAGGGTCTTTTCCCAAAATCTTCTAAATCTTCAAGAATTATATCAAATAACTCCTTGGGTTATCCCTAACCTCCAGGTTTAATTAGCAAGAATGCATTCACTTGATTTCCCAATCATAGCTCACGCAAAAATGTTCAAGATTCTTTCCCAAGATTTCTTGAAACTAAGAGAGTTGCTAATCAAATGAAATAAAAAGATGCATAACAGTGTTTAATAAAAAGAAGGATTATCCACTCTCTTGAATTCCAGAAAAAGAAACTTAAAAATTCATATTAACAGCAAATGGAAAATAAATTTTGAAATTGACATGCATTACCAACTTAAAAAGAAAAGAGATCTCAAAGTAAGAAAGTACAGACCAGTGCTTCTTGAAATTAAAAAAACTCCTAATGTTAGAACTACTCAGATTTGCAGAATTGCAAAGCTCACATGCGTTTGGTCTTTGATCTCTCCGGAAAGAAGCTTGTCAATTCCCTTTCTTCAACAGCCAGAAGACTTAATACGCCAAGTTTAACAAAATGTTCCAGAAAATTCTAAAGAAAATTCACTCTCAACTAAAAACGAATATCACAACCCAGAAAATGCCTTTTTAACTAAAAAAAAACTAAAAGTAAAACTAAAATGCTATTTGTCCATCCATATCTTTCTCCATCCAATGGTTCAGACTTGCTCTCACTTCCAAAAAGCTGGTCCACATATCACTTTTTCTGTAAGAAAAATGATGATTAAGTGAGTAAGTCATCCCTTTAGCACATTTTCTCATTTTTACCTTGTTGGGTTGAATTTGTGTTATTTGGCCCAATATTCTGCACTTGTAACCATTCTTTAGCCCAAATGTTATAAAGATAAGTCCATTAAAATAAAAGAATTTATTGCTAACAACTATGCACCAAACATGTCCTTAGAGACTAAAGATTCTGTCATCCATATTGTAACGGAATATTATTTATCTGTCTTCGATCTTAAAACACACAATCGTTCACTTACTTTGTAAGAGTTGTGACTTTTAATCAAATGGGGTGGCTCAATTGGTAGTTAGATAGTTAACTAAGTGAAAAGGAAAAAATCTCGATTCAATACGCATATGTCACCTTTGAGAGAGGTTTAAATATTTTCATCTCTGAACTGCTCCACACTCCAAATTAATCTTATAACAAGCTCAAAGAGTTGAAGTTTGTAGAGACACCGAAAAAAGTCAACTTGCCACAAAAAATGTAATTAGGATTGGATTAAATTAAAAAAAAAATAGAGTCCTGACTCTCTAAATTGAATATATTATTCTTTAAATATATCAAATCTTAAAATTTAGTTGGGACCCAAGTAATTCTTGGGATAAATTTTTATATTTAATTAGGATTATAGATGTCGTTTAAGACTAAGATTATTATGACTCAAAAATTACCATGAAACCATATTTGCCAAGATCTTCTAGAAGATTCTCCCGATCCTAAGCATTTTCAAAGAATGTCAAATAGACAAAAAAAAAAAAAAAAATTGTAGCGACAAGAAGTCATCATCACAACTCATCACCACCATAGCTGACATTAATTAAGATTTCACCCAACTGGATTGCCTACCTACAAACATTAAGGAAAGAACAAAATAAATTGAGAACTTGAGATGGTTCGAAATGACATGATAAAAATGAATTACTAACCCATATTTGGTTACACATTAACTTTCTCATGTCTCACAAGTTGCCATGGCAACCAAGTATTTAAAGTTGTTTGAGAAACTACGAATGTTGAATTACATTTCTTAGTTATAACACTTTCATGGAGCCATTCTGATTCCTGTGGTTATTATGTAATATGAACCAGATACTTCAAAATTAAATCCTGTGCTTATTTATAAGCAGTACTGTAGAAGATGTTCACAAAGATTTCTCAAACTCAATCGAAGCCTTCCTTCCTGCTCAATTGATAAAACAATTAAGTAATCTATATATTATCTTTGAACTTACATGTTTATTCACTAATTTCATTTACTTCCCTTTTTGTGATTTAGATATATGAAATCTAGAAAAATGAAAAATTCCCCTCATTTCTAACCCCTCATTAATTAAAGCGGTTTTGATTGAAGGGAAAAATAAACTACTCACCAAATTTGCTAATGCTAAGCCGGGAGCGTATTGGACTAAAGGAACCACCAACAAACTTAACAGATCACCATGTAGTAAAAAAAGATAACTCTGAGGAAGAACTACACTGAAAATTCAAAATCAAATGAATAACCTGGCAAATAATAATAATAATAATTAGTTATATCGATAAGTGGTTTAGTCCATTACCATCCAATCATAAACTTCTCTGAGACCCAACTCTAGAGAATAAAGAAGCAGCCTGGAACAAGTGCATAGCATTAGTCAGTATAACGAAAAATCCCAGAACCCCATAAACCTCACAATATAAACCAGCCACTACTAACAAACAATTCCTAACAGAATCCTCCCTTTTATTTTGTCTGCAACACATGACTCCAAACAGACTTGCCACGTCATCTATTTTTCCTTCTTACTCTTTCTCTGATATACCAGGATTGGACTAATCCACTTCGTATCTTTGGGCTTAGGCTCACCATCTTGGGTCTCATTCCTATCCCCCGTTTTTTAAATTTGCCTTGTCCTCAAGGCAAAAGGAGGAAAAGTGTCCTCTTATATCACTTTCCTTCTCCTATGTAGCTTCTTCCACTGGCCTAGACTTCCACAATATGAGCCATTCATTACAGTTTTTGTCGTCTTCCATAAAGCTTATAACAGCAAGAATTGATTGAGGTTCATGAAGATTAGAATCTTCCACTGCCAAACCAGTAGAAAGAGACCTTTCTGCTGTAACTTTTCCCACAACCTTGTGTAATTGAGAGATATGAAACACTGTGAATCTTAGATGAGACCGGAAGCAAGAGTTTATAAGTGACAGTCCCAATCCTCTCGACTATCTGAAAAGGTACATAGAAAGGAGCTGAAATCTTTGGATTAATACGTCGTGACACAGAAACCTGGCGATGTGGATGCAACTTAACATAAAGCCAATCACCTATGTCAAATAGGGATGTGCATAATAACCTCCCAAGAAACTCCGCACTTCAGTGACGGTCTTAGGTCGCTCCCGATTCATTACTGCTTCCACTTTGCTATGGTCCACTGCAATACCTTCTGTTGAAATTATGTGGCCCAAGAATTGGACTTCACTTAACCAGAACTCACATTTCGACCACTTGGCATACAACTGTTTATCTTTAAGGATATGTAAAAATATTCTCAAATGTTCAGAATGCAATTCTTCATTGACGGAATAAATCAGAATGTCATCAATAAATACAATGACAAACTGATCTAAGAATGGGTGGAAGTTCTAGTTCATATAATCCATGAATACTGCCGGAGCATTAGTCAGTCCGAACGGAATCACTTGATATTCATAATGACCATAACGAGTCCTAGAAGCTGTTTTCGAAATGTCTTCCGGTTTAACCCGGATTTGATGATACCCCGATCATAGATCTATTTTAGAGAATACCCTAGCAAATCTCAAATGGTCCATCAAATCATCAATTCTAGGAAGCGGATATTTATTCTTCACTGTCACCTTGTTCAGTTGACAGTAGTCTACACACAAACGTAGGCTGCCATCATTCTTCTTGATAAGAATAGCCGGAGCACCCCATGGAGAAGTACTGGGTCTGATGAATTCTTTTGACAAAAGTTCTTCTATTTGCTTCTTAAGTTCCCGAAGTTCTAGTGGTGCCATACGGTAAGGAACAATGGGAATAGGTCTAACTCCATGAAGAAATTCAATGGAAAATTCTATCTCCCGATGAGGAGGTAAGTGAGGAATTTCATCAGGAAACATCTCCTCGAATTCATTAACAACGGGAATATTTTGAAGTTGAGTATCAACCGTATTCTCAGACTCCATTAACAACAAATACCCTTCAGCTCCCCGAATGAGTTCTTTTCTAACTTGCAATAAAGAAATAGTAGCAAAAGACTGAAAATTACCATCTCTAGAAGGAACGATGACCTTTCCTGCTTGACAATCCAAAGTTATTCCATTTTCTGCTAGCCAATCCATACCGATAATCACCTCAAGACTGAATACCGGTAGAACCACTAAATTCACTGTATATGTCCTTTCTTCAAATTGTAGGATACAACCCCTGCAGATTTCTGATGCGGTATAAGATCCTCCAGTAGGAGTACTGATTTGCAACTCATAAGGTAACGGAGTCGCGGTGAGACCTAGTCTCATTGAGTGTACCCCGTAATAAAAGAGCCTGATGCTCCAGAATCAAAGATAACAGAAAGAGGATACCCATTTAAAATTACATTACATCGGATCAGATTCGGAAACTTTTGAGCTTCATTGGCATCAAGGGTGAACACCTGAGCTTGAGTAAGAGGCTGATTAGCATTCTGTGGGCAATCTGAAATGAAATGCCCCGGTTGTCCACACTTGTAGCATAAATTATTCCTGTGTCAGCATACACCAGTATGATTCTTTCCACAAGTAGCACAAGCAGTGAAACCTTGTCGTCCGGCTGATGATTGTCCAGGAGCATTATTCTTCTTAAAATTTCCAGTCCGATGTTGCAACTGCGGACCCTTGCCTTTAATCATTCCAGTAATCTTTCTGAAAAACCGACCGAATTTTGCTTCCTCCCTGTGATTGCATTGGCTGCTTGGACAAATTCTTAGCTTCATTTATAATCTCCTCCGCTTGCCGACTCTGATTAATCAATTCCGGAAGAGTACGATTTGTTGTAGTCAACATGAGCTTGCGAATTTCCGGATGCAGTCCACTTTCTAATTTTTCCATCTGCCACTATTCATCATAAATGTTCCGATCGAAATTAGCATACTCCATCAGCTGCCTAAACTTTGCAATATATTCACAACAGTCAGATTATCCTGCCGCAATGCCAGTAGTTCCGTGTGTTTCATCCTTCTCATAGCCTTAGGAAAATATTTGTCCAAGAAAACCCGTCTGAACACCTCCTAAGTAAGATTAACATGTTATGCTCGAAGTAAAGCCCTCGTGCTCGTCCACCAAGTCAAGGCTTCATCAATCAGCTGATACGATGCATAGTCAACCTTGTGAGCGTCAGGACACCCCATACGTTCAAATATGTGTTCAATCATCTGCAGCCATCTTGTTGCCATCTCAGGATTATCTCCACCTTCAAAAGTAGCTGGCTGAAAGTTTCGGAAGTCTTTCAACCTCCGTCTAGCAATCTCCTCAGCATTATTAAGCATCTGGGGTTGACTAGGATTTTGATTTCTATATTCCCGCCACTCTTGATTCATATTCTGAACAAAAGTGGCCAACCCCCCCCCCAACAATAATGATAAGTTCATCAGGTGCATTGCTAGGTCTTCCCTGAGTAGATCCCCATGTACCTGCCATGTTTCTGCACTCACAATATCACGAAATGAGCTGATCAGACTCACAACAAGATATAAATGACAGCAACTCCAAGTAGGTACTCAGGTTCTAATCAGGAAAGCTAACAATACATTGATTCTCGTCACTGTATAACTCTAACATACAACAACCAACAATCAATTCAACAATTAAATTCAAACAACAAACAATTCAGCAAACATGTACAAACAGCAAACAATTCATCAAGTACAAACACCATGAATCAAAACTGCTCTGATACCATTTAGGGTGACACCCTGTAACACCCCGTATATATCCGGTATTGTTATCATACTATTGTATTAAGCTGCACTTAATTAAAAATGCGGAATATCTTTTTCTTTTCAATTATGATGTCATTATCATTACCAACTTGCTTATTAATAAATTAATAAACATCACCTGTATGTAATTGCAATAGAACAGCTAATTGAAATACCTCATTAAATAAATAACATACGTGTGAGTTTCTAGTCACAGAGTACAACACGTAGACCGGATCAACTAGCAGTTTATACAACTCAACTCAAAGTACTAACAATACAGTGGCATAGACAACTCCCATGCTCACCCAAATAAGGCAACAAAGCCCAACATCAGTCTCAACATCAACAACACAATAATAAAGGTGCGGAAAACATAAATAGCATCCATCCAGTCATAGTAGCAGATAACCAGTAAAATCATCAACTAAGCTCTGGCCTCTTGCAGCCAGAGGCATCAGCCCCCAAGTTACCTGATCCTGAAATAAGCATTCCCCAAACGTGGGGTGAGATCTCTAAACAAGAAACCTCAATAAGACGGTGAGTCCTCAAGGATCTTCCACCCCAAGCTCACTTACATGTGCAATATAAGTTCAAAAGCAGTTTATCATCATTAGTTCTAAAATAGTGCAATGCAACAGATAATCATGTCATGTGTGTTAATACTATTCTACTGGCTAGGGAAATGCAGGAATACGTCTATTGCCTACATATAGTGCAAGATGCTACTTGCATCCACCCCGGATCACCGTATTGTATGACGCCACATACTCAAGCTTACCGTCAAGATGGAACAACACATGCATATTAAAAGCCATTACACATAAAACTCAACAGCATATCAAATATCCAAAAGCATGTAACACAGCATGCATATAATCATACCCCCATGGGACATGGTGGAACCACAACATGGCTAAACCGAGGACACGAAAGCTTACCTTGCAAGCTAAGATCCAAAGTCAAGAGTCCACAGCTCAAAGTCCAAACACAGCAGAATCACAATTTGTTATGGACCAACACTATATCAATAATTATGCACCACAAGCATACAACTTAAAGACAACGTCTTTCCTTTATGTTTGACGTCTTAAGGCTCCATACCAAGCCATAAGCCCTTAATCACTTGATTCTGACTTAATTCATTAATTACAGAAGTTCAACTTCACCAATCTAGGGTCCACAAACCCCCAATAGCCCACTGTATGAACAGTGCAGCTACTGTTCTTCGAAAACCCAGGATATCCGGATATTCCTCGGGGACATATCCGGATATGCAATATTCGGATATCCAGATCCCCATATCCGGATATCCAATATCCGGATTTTCACGAGCAGATATCCGAATATTTCGCGACAGAATGCAGTTTTACATTTCGCGAAGATATCCCTCCAAGGTTCCATTTTTAACACTAAAACATGTTAAAGCCAATATTAACTAATTAACTGCTACACCATTAACTAATTTCTGAACAGAGACTAATATGCAACAGAATGCGTATATAACGCCAGAATATTGTATGTTCATAGCACTACAGTGCACACACTACTAACTGAACTCAATGGAGATTCCATTTAGCCTTATAAAGGGGAATTCCAATTGAGACCTATGCGAACTGAGCCACAATTCCTTCTCCCTGGTACCTGAGGGATGCCTATATGATGCATGCTCAAACACATGCTTCCTTTCTCCAAATAATTCGGTTTCCTAAACTGAATGTAGAATGATGTATGAATGTTATGGTTTAATTCACACACACATGCCAAAAATACTCAATGTATGATGTGCATGCTTATGAAAAAAATCAGAATCAGAATTTATAGCTCACATGACTATAATACCAAGATTTCAAACAGGTCATATCTCCAAAACAGAATTTACGACAAATTACATTTCAAGGCAGATCATGAATACTTACCAACAGAATTTATAAAACATATGAGCAACAGTTCAGAATCTCAAGTACTAAACTAATAAACACAATAGGTTGAACAACCTACACATACCTTGATGCTTTAGAAATCCTACCAAAATATCACCAATTCAGTCCCCTTTGATTAAAGGCTTGCGCACCTAATGCGCCAAAAATCAAATCAAAATTTAACTTTGTTTCCTATAATTTACAAGTAATCTCTATGCCTACTAACCCTTGTATTTCTTCGGCTTCCATGATTCATATACCAACTAATTTTTCTGACTTCATACCAATTTACCAACTTGTTAACAGTGATGAAATCCAAGGTTTCATAAGCATTCGGGTTCGGTTTTGAAGACCATCCCCTAAAGACTCATAATTTTCATTTGCATAATACTACTTGCATGACTTAGGCATGATTTAATAGGCTTTGAGTATGTTGTCCACTCAGTTTGAACATGTGCAAGGCTACTAATTTTTTTTCTAAATCAGCGAACGGTCCAACAACTTAGGGTGAGCTATTTTCCAAGCTCACAAAGTTAGTTATCACGGCTTGCACAAACCAAATCCATGGCTGCATGGCTAAACAGAACAGTGAGAAAGGAATGACAAAAAAAAAAAAAATACATCTTCCTTAGCATGCATGTGATGACCGAAACAGAGAGGACAAAAGGGAAGGATGAAACTCAGTTTTTTGTGCGTGTGTGCATCAAACCAAGGGTTGTTCGAATGGGCAGGACAAGGGAAGGATTGACAAAAAAAAATTTACATCTTCTAAGCATACATGCAGCAGCCGAACAGTGTAGAGGAAAAAGAAGGAAGGCTTGAACTCCAATTTACCTTCTCATATGCGAACAAAGACTACAAATTGGACAAGGAGCAGCCCTTCACTTTTCCTATGCTCCAAGAGACCGGTTTCCAGCTGCATGCAAAGGAAGGAAGGATTCGATCAAAGCTGGATCAAGTGCATGCTGTAACAGCCCATTGTACACCGGTATTGTTAACATTAATTATGATATTAAGCGCAGTTACAATCACAGCAATTCATTTATAAAAATGCGAATAAACTTTTTCCGATTATTACGCATGCAGTGTGAAAGTTCAATCAGAATCGATCCAAGTAAGAGGAACAAGAAAACAACAAAAAATACTTCACCTCCTTGATGGGTGTCTTCGGCCGAACAGGGAAGGAGAGGAAATATGAGTTAGATGACGGTTCTTTCTCGTGTGCAGCTCACGATTTTGTGGAGGTGTGAGGAGGAGAAGATGCAAGTATGGTTTTTCCTTTGAGTGTTTCCTTGAGGTGGCGGTTGGTGAAGGAGGATAAGGGCCGACTTACTTCTAAATCCTGAGTTGAGGGAGTAAAGGTCAGTTTTGTTCTCTCTACTGTGTGCAAGGAAGAAGAGGTTAAGTGGGGCTGATTGGGTTTTTGACAAAAGGCAGAAGATCAGGTTTGTTTTGCTAATGTTATGCACAAAGAGAGAAGAAGGAATAATAGACTAGTTAATATTCTGAATCAAGGCCAAATCATCAGCTTGTTTTATTTCTCCTCAATGCGCACTAGGTGAAGGAATGAGGATGAGTGTGTGTGGCTTGTTATCCAATGGAAAGTAACATTCAGATTTCTTCTCTAGATAAGCTAATGGATGAGAGTATGCAAGGATCTATTTTGGGCTGAATCAAGTCCTCACTTGAGGGGTTTGGGTCGTGGCCCATGGAAGGAATTGGTCCAAGAATTCAGCCCTTAACGGACATATTTCAAGTAGTCTACTAAATACTAATTAGGATAATGTATCATGTAATTAGATGTAATCCTATTCTTTTAACTAGTGTTTCTAATTCATAATATAAATACCCATCCGTAATTATGTTTAAACTAAATTTCCTAATTTATGTGGGATGTTACACTCTCCCCACCAAAATAGAATTTTGTCCGCAAAATTAGACTTACGTACTTAATTTTGTCCGGATTTTTTGAAAAACCGAACCGAATTGTTTTAAATGGTTCGGTTCGGTTCGGAAGTGGTTCGGTTCGGTTTGGAAACGGTTCGGGTCGACCCTCTTTTGAAAAGAAAAGAAAAATAAATTTTTTAAAAATAAAGTTATAAAAATCAATTTGGTTTGGTTTGAAAACGGTTCGGTTCGGTTTGAAAATGGTTCGGTTCAGTTCAAAATGGTTCGGTTCTTAAACTGGTTCTAAAACCGGTTCGGTTCATGAACTGGTTCTTTAAAAACTGGTTTGGTTCACGAACTGGTTTTAAAAACCGGTTATTTTAAGAGCGGTTTGGGTTCGGTTCAATTTTTTGGTTATTTTGCACACTCCTAATGTCAAATTGCAAATCCATCTTGAGCATAAGCCTGTCTTTTCATAGAGTTTTGAGCACGTAAGAGATTATGCTTAAGCTGACGTAGAGCCTCATCTCTATCATATAGCACACGAGCACATCAACTTGAGCTTGTCCAGCAATATAATGACTAAGACTAGGTAAGGGTCGACCATATACAGCAGCAAAAGGAGTAGTGTTGGAAGAACTATAGAAGGATATATTGTACCAATACTCTGCCCATAGGGGCCAGAGCTTTGGTTGCTCAGAAGCGAAACATTGTAGATAGGTCTCTAAACAATGATTAAGCACCTTTGTTTGGCCATCCGTTCGCGAGTGATATGTGGTGCTCATACGCAATACTGTTCCCCATAAACAAACAAGTTCCTTCAAAGAATAGTTGAGGAACAAAGGATCACGATCACCGACGATAGAATGTGGCATGAGAAGAAAAGATGGCTAAAAAATCACACAAGATGGTGAATTGTGTGTTATTTGAAATTTGAGAAACAATTCAAAAATCAACTTTTTAATATATAAATTCAACCAAAACAAAATTTATTGATCATAAACCTTTTTTCCAATACAAAATCGAATTAAAACAATCCTTATAACATCAATTCAGAGGCAATATGCAGCGGGTTAAATTTGAAAGGGGAAATGAAAGAATTTCAATGTTTATGCCTACCCTTTATCAAGAATTCATGGAAGAACGAATTAAAACATAAAAGTAATTACCATAAACCCTTATATAGATTCAATATAACATATATCAAGAATCAAAATAAAATTCAATTGGTAGAAATCAAAAGAGTTAGGGTAAGGAAGAATCACATTGGGATCTATCTTGATTCACTCTCTAAACCACTTGAGAGCTACGTCTAGTGTAACATCCCACGTAAGTAAGAAAAAATATATATTGCTATGAGGCTTATGGGCATTATGTTAAATTTGAGTATGTGCATTGCTTGCTTTGATTTCTAGTTACATAGTATTTGTATGAATTAATATTGCGTTAGGGAATTATTGAATTAAAATATTAGGTGAGAATTTGTATTGGGCATGTGGAATTTTAGTTAAATTTTATAAGAATAAATTACTAGTAGCATGTAGAAGGAATTGAAATAATTTAAAAGGCATGGAAAGTTATAACTATTGGGCTGGTCATAATAGACCATAGAGATGTAGAGCTTGGACTTAAGTGTTTGGGTTGGTCAAGTTTTTATGGGCTTAGGGAACAAATAAGATTCAGCCCATCTCTCTTTTATCTTGCCTTATCTTAGAATCCTCACAAAGAAACATATGGGCTGGTACATTTTTTTTATCTCTAAGTTATGTTTGGGCCGAAGTCTTAGGGCCTTAGGAGGTATCCATGAGTCAGCCCAATTCCCTTACAACTTACCCTAATTTCGCCCTAGTGATCCTCCAAGTCAGCCCTCATTAGTTAGTCATCTCTTCATGCCAAGACTCAACCATACTCCTCCTTCCTTTTGTGCGCATAGGGCTTCTCAAAATTCTGATCCCTGCTGCGCATATCACAAAGTAAGTCAGCCTTGCCCCTCTTTTCCCTGTCACATGCGCTTGGGAGTGTCAAAAGGAAGATGATGGCTTGTGGCACCTTCCAAACTCAGCCAGCTTTAAAGATATGCAGCCAATAAGGATCCTTTGGTCAGATTGCATGTAAAATGCTTGGGCAGAAAATTCTGCATCCAATACTCCTTCTATTTGAGTGCTCCAAGAGAGAACAGCTTAAGCATATTACTGATCTGACTTGCATTTTATAAAACCAACCTTCAGCCCCACTTTCCTTCATTTAAGCGTTGATTGAAGAGGGTTTTATTGGAAGGAATCATCTTGTCAAACAGAACCAAACACAGCCACGTCCCCACCTTATCACCACCCTTGAGCGCACCAGAGGGAGAGAAGAACAACTTAAACTCTTGTTGCTTTCTTTGAACGGTCATCAGCTTGAGGAATGGAGCTGTTGTTTTACTGGAGCTAAGGGATTGGGGTGTTGCTCCCTGTTTTGTCCGATTTCCTAGTGAACTTGCAAGAGGTAGGCACAAAATCTCTCTTCTTTTTCCTCTGTTCCAAACCGTGATGCATGCCTAGGGAATGGCCCTTTATTTATTTTTGGCTCTTTTAGATTCTGCCTGTTACTATCCTTAGACTTTTGATTGAAAATATAAAGAAAATGAACCTTGAAATGCTCTTTTAATAAAATTAGAGGGGCTGTGTTAGTGTATCTAAAATTGTTAAGAATTTAAATAAAGAGGACTGTATGTTTAGACTCCTCTAGTAGCACTCCTTTATGAAGTAGTTGGGTTTTGGAATAATTATCTCTAATGATTTGTCTAGATAAAACCGATTCTGTTTTAGTAAAATTTGATCTGAGCCAAGTCCTATTCTAAATTAAAATACAGCATGTTGTTAGGCTGCCCTCCTCACACCCTTGTCTTGTTAAATTAAATTTCGAACATATGTCTTGAGCCTTTATATACTTAAAACCTATTTTGTTTTGAGCCTAGATGTGTACTAGGTCTCATTTAAATTATATAGACAGCATGGTAATAGGCCTCTTTGCGCACCTGTGAGTAGAAAAGAAGAAATTGCATAATATGAGGACATTTTATGTGTTAAAAACCGATTCTGTTTGGGCTTAATTAAAGTCACTGTTTAACATTGGTAAAGAGTAAATTGAAGTCATAATATTTTTGGGGAGAGAACATTGATGGCCGAATGGGGTACTAGAGCTTTTAAGCTTGGAAAACTTGTTGGTAGTTTTTAGGAATCGTTTGGGATGTATTTTGATTTGTGGCACTTGTATATTAGGTGCGTAAGACCCTTGAAACTTTGGATATACGCTGCTGCCCGGTAAAATACTTGTGACGTTTGAGGTAAGTGTGTGGTGACACTACTTTCTTGCTTGCTAGTTGGAGCACGAAGCTTGACCGTAGCTCCGTGTTTTGGTATTATGTATATATTTGAAATCTGCTTGTCTTGAAGTCTTGAATCTCTTGTTTTTATATATATGCTACAGCCTTGAGATATTAAATGTTAAATCTTGAATATTATCTAGACATACATGTGCATTCATGAAGTTTTATCTTGTATGCTGTGTGTGACACAAGACATATCATTCATGCATAAATTCCATGTTGCAATAAAAATTATTTTTGAAAACTATGCATACGTTTGAGCACGCATCATGTAGGCATTCCCTACGGTACCAGGGTCTTGGGACAGTTGGCTTCAGTCCGCATAGGTCGCAGTTGGAACCCTCTTGAGGAGCCATTAAGGGAACTCCACTGTGCTTGATAGTACGTGCACCATAGTGCTATGAACGTACTCTTGGCGTTATATACGCATCTTGACTAGTTATCTTGGCAGCATATGTATATGTATATTTAAGCTTGTTTACGTTAATTATTTCTGTATCTAGCAAATGCTTTTGCATTCTGGTTTTGTCATCACTCTATTGGGAAATTTTTCTCACCCCTTAGGGGCTGCTATTTTGATAAAATGGCAGGAGGACGGAAGAGCATATGAAGACTTGATTTTAAGGACATTAGCCATGCGTGTTGTTGTATGTGTTGTTGGTTGGACCTTTGATGTTACTGATTTACTTGTTTGGATGACTGTACTAAGTTAAGGAGTTGATTTATTGTTGGATTTTAGACTTTGATGACTCTTTAGTAATTTGGGAAAATTCCGAAAAGGTTTTGGTGAAAATAAAATTCTGAATTGCTAATTGAAGGGCTGTGTTTATGTTGAAAACTGATTTTTTTGGAAGCAACTTGAACATTGTCGTTCTGGGGCTACGGACCTTCAAATGAGGCATAATTTATATGCACGCGAAGCCCCAGAAATATACTTTAAGATTATGCAGAATTTATGTCCAAACGTTATTTGTACGAATTATTAAGATTTTCGCAAGACAACAGGTTTTCCAGAAAATAGACAGAATTCGCGAGTACCTTGCGAGTTCGGTTTCGTGGGGCTATTCACCTCCGAATCGCGTATAATTTATATGTACGCGACGCCCCGGATGTCTAGTTTCTCTGTAGCATTGAACATTTTTTAAGTTGTTGAATTCGATTTTATACAGATTTTATAAGACAACAAGGTTTTCTGAAAAGTTTAGAAAATTCAGCAAGCAGTTTTATCCTTGAAATTACCTCTGTTTGATAATCGATTTCATTTCACTTAAGTTATTTAAATAAGAATCAAATCTGAAAGTTTTAAAGTGATAAGTCTTAATTTGCTCGAAATGTTATTTGATAATGTTTTTTTTTTTTATTTGAGTTCTTTACCGCTGCGACTCTAATGCAATTTAGCAAACAACCCTCTTGGATGCATACAAGAGTGGGTGTTACATCTAGGCAGAGGTTGATCGTTTTCACTATCATCAAGCTTCTAACAGGTGCTTGAAGAAACATTTTTTCAACTGAAATTTTACAAGTCTATGATCACACCTTGATCACACTTAACCTAAACCTTTAGGGTCACTCCAATTGTCTCTCCAACAATTACGACAATTCATTCTTGCTAAAAAGATGTAGAGTCACCTATCTATATTCAAACAAACAAAAAAGAACAAAAAAAGATTGAGAGATGAGAGAGTAATTGAGATCTTTCTTAAGGACGTGCAAAAGCAAGTCAATATGGGTTCAATTATGAGATTTCTTTGATTCTGAGTTTTTCAATGTTAATTCTTGTGTTCAGAACCATAATGATATGTATTTATAGGTGCCCAATGAAAATTAGTCATTTATAGCCATTGGACATCAAAAAAATTGGATTTCTTCGAGTTTAAATCACTAATGACAGAAAGTATTTGATTTCTTTTCGAGATGTATTTGAATACTTCTTCAAACTAAAAAAGTATTTGATTTTTGTTGATTAAGTATTTGATTACTTTTCTACCTATAAGGGTGTGTTTGGTTGAGGTTTTCTTTTGGGACAGATTGGGAAGTGTGGGTAGGTATCCCAAAATGCTATGTTTGGTACAAGTTTATGAAAAAAAAAAAAGTCTAGGAAAGAAGTTTGCATAGGAAACCATATTTCAATTGATTTTGTGCTCAAATTCACTGTTTAAGAATACCTCTTGAGATGTGGTATTTATGGAAAATTAGGGAAGTAGAAAATTGAGAGTAAATTTTTTGATCAAAGTGACCCTCCATTGTGTATTAGAAAACTAATTGTGAAGTTGTAGATTTATGTAAACAATGATTTCTCATACACGAAAGCTGTAAATTATCCAATCCATAACACCATGATGCCACCATCCTGTGAAAACATAAAATTAAAAATTGTTTTCAGGACCATGATAGACTTTCGTAATTTACAGTTATTTTAAAAATAAGGACATTTTTGTAATTGACACTTACTTCCCCATCTATATTTTACCTCAAACCAAACATAGACTTTATAAATTTTACCTAATTTGTCCGGTTAATTTTTTCCAACCAAACAATTTTTTTTACATTTTCCTACCAAACTCACTTTCCAACCATTTCCCTATCAATTACATTTCCCTAGTATTCAAAAAATTTCTCCCCAACCAAACGCCCCCTTACAGAGTGTTTGGTTCAAGTTATATTTTTATTACCCCATACATCCAATTTTGATAAATTTGGATGTCCATATTTGACAAAAGTTTTTGAAATATTCTCCCATCTAACAGATTTCCCTAGCATTTGAAGTATATGTGTAAAATAGGGAATAAATCACTACTTGGAATGAGCACTTGGATGGTGGTATTTGTAATTACATGGGTAAATGAAAAGAAGGACAAGCTACATTGAACCAAAATTCCCCTAGCATTCCGTACACTAGATCAAAAGATTCCGTAAAGTGTACGAGTTAATTTTGTCATTTCAATCCACTTCCCCATTTTTATTTTATCTTCAACCACACAAAGATTCATAAAATTTAACCCAATTTTCCTGGTAAAACTTTGGCTAATCAAATAACTTTTTTTATACTTTCTAACGAAACTCACTTTCCTACCATAATAATGGTAATTGCATTTACCTAGTGAAGAAAAAATATTTCTTTTACCAAACTCTCCCTTCCACTCTTTGTTGCAACAAGAGAGCTTATTCTAAGTAGGGATGCTCCTTTTCTACTGCTCGGACGGTTTGTGTTTCTCTTCATGCTTTCCCTGCCTCGTAAAACTTTCACAATAAACCATTTCTTCTAGGCATGTAGCGTACGTCTTCTAGGAATAAACTCATTACTTTTCTCTCTTGTAAATACATAAAATCAAGTCCCCATTGATTTCTAATTTATGTATTCCATCTCATTCAATTATACCCCATCGCAACTACCATCGAAAAAACTCTGAATTTGCATATGATGGTACCTAAGATTTTTAGATGCTAAACATAAGGGAAAATTTTGATATGCTCCTTCCCTATACTGGTCCTCCCATTAAGAGAATGACACATGAATTTTTCTTTCTTTTTTTTCTCATTTTTTTCTCCTCTCTCCACAATCTCTCTTTCACACTCTCTCTCCCACCCCACCCAATCCCGTATGGGCCGGGAGTGCCAAATTTAATCTCCTACATAAGAGACTTATCGTGCTCTCAAGTCAATAACATCCCATTAAACACTATTATTCGTGAATATTTATGCATATATCATCTTAATTTGTATAATTGTTATCATCAGATTATAATTGTTCTTATTAAAAAAAATCTGTTATCTACCTTTTCAGTTTGATATGATGAAAAATACAAGTTCATTTTATGTGTAGCAAAAATAATTTTAAATTCTGTTAACCAATTTTGTAAACTACTAAATAAAAAGTTAGATTCATTTTATGTTCTTAAAATATTAAATAAATTAATATTTATTAACTTACCAAATATCATTAGCACATAAAAAACATGTGTTTTTTAATGAGAGATCCCAAGTTCGAGTGTTAGGAATAAAAAAATGGTACGGGAGAATTGGGCCCACTTAGGATTGATCAAATCGGACTATTTTTCTAATGCAACGGATAAACCGAGCCTGAATAGGATATTGTAACAATCAATTAGTGTTACTATCAATATTACTATCAATCAATTATTTCTTTGTTAGATCGATTATGCTGATTCAACTATTATATTTATTTCTATCTTTATATGATTATGTTTCCCCATATTTAGTGTGAAAATATTAAATATAAGAAATCATAATCATGCAAGAGTAGAAATAACTATAAAGTATTAAATATAAAAAATAATAACCATAAAAAAATAAAAAAAATATAACCGATAGATTAACATGATCGATCTAATGATAAATTGATTGATTATAATATTAATAATAATATTAATTGATTTAAATAATATCCTTCTCGTTATTAATACCACATAACATTTATATTATTATCAGAGGATTGAAAGAAAGACATAAACATAACGTAACTACAACGGTATGCATTCAAGAGACAGCAACACTCAACAGTGTTTTCCCAAGTCCTCTCGCTCTCTGTCTCATTTCATTCACATTCACTCGCAATTTCAAATTGATGGCTTATTCCTTTTCAACTCTTCACACCATCACATTCCCTTCTTCCCCTTTTCCCTTTCAACGCACACTCACACCATCTTCTCTCTTTCCAAAACCCGCAATCTCTATCATCAACCGTCGCCTTCTTCTTCGATCTGATCACCATAACAGGCTCCAGAACATGCAGGTTTCGCGTGTCACCAGCGTCCAAGATGCTGTTGGAGGAGCCATGGCTCTCTTCCAATCGTCTCCTGCCACGTGGCAATCATCTCTTCTCAGCAACCTCTTGATCTTCCTTGTGGGTTCTCCCATTCTTCTCACTGGCTTGTCCCTATCTGGTATCGCTGCTGCTTTTCTGCTCGGAACACTCACTTGGCGTGCTTTTGGCCCTTCTGGGTTCCTCCTCGTTGCCACCTATTTCATCATTGTGAGCTCAAAATCCTTTCTTTGTTTCTTTCTGTTATAGTTAGCTACTTGGCTTTATTTTGAAAGTGATGTGTTTTTGAGGGAAAAATTAGTTTTTTCTTGGCCTTCTGTGGAATTTGGGAAATGGGTGTTGAGATTTTAAGTGTTTTTGTTTCTGGGGTTCAGACTGTTTGTTGTTCTCTGAAAGTGATGAGTTTTGAAAACAAAATTTGTTATTGATGGAGTTCTGTGAAATTGTGAAAATGGTCGTGGGGGATTTTCGTTTCTTTTTTGTTTCTGGGATTTAACCTTTGCGTTCTTTGAAAAGTTACAAATTTTACCTATTTCGTCAGTGTAAGCAGGAAATTTTTTTTTTCTGTTTGGCTTATTTGGAAGTGATTAATTTTGAGAGAAAAATTGGTTTTTTCATGGAATTCTGTGCAATTTTGGAAATGGGTGTGGATATTTTTCTTGATATTGTTTCTGGGGTTGATAACTTGTGTTCTTTGCAAGTGGTAAAATTTTGAGAGAACAAGTAGTTATTTAAGGAGTTCTATGTAGTTCTAAAAATGGGTGTGAGAATTTTCCTTGTTTTTGCTTCTGGGATTGGGGCTTTGCGTTCTTTGGAGTTGATTTGTATGGGGTTTGTTAGGGTACGGCTGCAACGAAGGTCAAAATGGCACAGAAAGTGGCCCAGGGGGTTGCAGAGAAAAGAAGAGGAAGAAGGGGTCCTGGTAGTGTTATTGGATCCAGTGCTGCTGGTTGCGTTTGTGCTTTCCTCACGATTTTTGGAGTTGGGGGAGAGGCATTTTCTCAGCTTTGGAGACTTGGGTTTGTTGCCAGTTTCTGTACCAAGTTGAGTGACACTGTCTCAAGTGAGATAGGGAAGGCATATGGAAAAACAACGTGAGTAGTGAACTATGGTGTGGACTTTGGTCCTTGGCTGTGTTCTGTTGTTATCAATATCTGTTTATGAATAATTGTCATCGTTTCTAACTTGTTAGCTTTTTGTGAGACCCCCTTTCCCCCTAATATAAGTTCTGTGCAATGAACTGATGTATGCCCTTGAAGAAATCTTAATTCTGTACAGGTGCAGAAATTTTTTAGGCTGTTCTGTTATTCTTGTTAATAGAATTTCCATCTGGCGACTAATGGATTCCCCTCTATCTGTGGTAGTGCCTGAACTAAGTGAGCAATATGTGTTGGCTTTTTAATTCCTTGCATAACCTTGTGTAATATATTTGCTAGACCTACATTTTGCATGATTGGCACTAATAATTTTTGTCTCAATTGATTCTAGTAGTTACTGATTAATTGTGAATTATGATATCCCTGGTGATTTAAGATTTATTTTCTTCCAAAAATAGAGAATGTTTCTTTTAGCTTATTTTTTGTTGCGACTTTCCAGTGCTAAAGTTCCTCGTGCACAATGTCCAGGTACCTAGTTACAACATTTAAGATAGTTCCAAGAGGCACAGAAGGGGCAGTTAGTGTTGAAGGAACCTTGGCTGGAATTTTAGCATCGATAGTTCTTGCCTTTGTTGGATGTCTCATGGGTGAGGTACTTCACTAATTTCTGACTCTGCACATGTCTATGTGATAAGTATGTGGGAAGAAAA
>JAVKPL010009608.1:0-38731 GCA_032173675.1 Gastrolobium villosum
TAAAAATAAAATCTTCCATTCCATCTATTATGCAAGTAAAGTCTTGCAAGGTGCTCAATTAAATTACACAGTTACAGAAAAAGAACTCCTTGCTGTGATTTTTGCTTTTGAAAAGTTTAGGAGTTACTTGTTTGGAGCCAAGATAATTGTGCACACTGATCACTCTGCAATTAAATATCTAATGGAAAAGAAGGATAGCAAACCTAGGCTGATTAGATGGATGTTACTCCTTCAAGAATTCCAAGTGCAAATTGTGGATAGGAGTGGCACCCAAAATCAGATAGCTGACCATTTATCTAGGCTTAAGTTAGAGAAGAATGAGCAAGACTAGAGCCAATCAGGGACATGTTCCCTGATGAGACCTTGTTAGCTATTCAATCTATACATGCCCCTTGGTATGCTGATTTTGCAAATTATTTGGCTGTTGGATTGATAAATGAGGAATTTAATTCCCATCAAAAAAAGAAATTTCTCCATGATTCTAAATTTTATTTCTGGGATGATCCCTATCTGTTCAAGAGGTGTGCTGACCAAATCCTTAGAAAATGTGTCCCTGAATGTGAACAAGAGGGAATTCTAAGTAGCTGCCACAGCTCCCCCTATGGAGGACATTATGGTGGAGTAAGGACAGCTGCTAAGGTCTTGGAGGCTGGCTTTTATTGGCCAAGCTTGTTCAAGGATGCTTACACATTTGCCAAAAATTGTGATAGATGCCAAAGAACTGGGAACATCACTAGAAGGAATGAAATGCCACTCAATCCAATTCTTGAGGTTGAGGTGTTTGATGTTTGGGGAATAGACTTCATGGGTCCTTTCCCCACCTCTAATGGCAATCGGTACATCTTAGTTGCTATTGATTATGTGTCCAAATGGGTAGAAGCAATTGCATCTCCCAACAATGAAACCAAGACTGTGTGTAAGTTTCTTAAAAGCTACATTTTCACCAGATTTGGTACACCTAGATGTGTGATTAGTGATGGAGGGGGCCATTTCATTAGTAAACAGTTTGAGAACCTTCTCACCAAATATGGTGTTAAGCATAGGGTTGCTACACCCTACCACCCTCAAACTAGTGGCCAAGTAGAGGTGACAAACAGAGAAATTAAAAAGATTTTGGAAAAAGTTGTGGGACCTTCAAGGAAGGACTGGTCTTTGAAATTGGAAGACTCCCTTTGGGCATACAGGACTGCTTATAGAACACCCATAGGATGCTCACCATACAGATTGATCTTTGGGAAAGCATGTCACCTGCCCTTGGAGTTGGAGTACAAGGCCTATTGGGCTCTTGCTAAGCTCAATATGGACTACAAACTCTCTGCTGAAAATAGGCTATTGCAGCTTAATAACTTGGATGAGTTCAAGCAAAACTCTTATGAAAATGCTAAGCTTTATAAGGAAAAAATGAAAAGATGGCATGACAATCAGATTCAGGAGAGAAATTTAGAACCAGGACAACAGGTCCTACTCTTTAATTCTAGACTTAAACTGTTCCCTGGCAAATTGAAATCACGTTGGTCAGGACCATTTAAAATTGTTGAAGTCTTTCCACATGGAGCAGCAGAGATCATCTCTGAGAAAGATGGGAGAAAATTCAAAGTGAATGGGCAAAGATTAAAAATTTATCATGGTGAACCTTTAGTCAGAGACAAGGCCATTGTCCCTTTGGCTGAACCCTCTGCAACTTAATCCTCTTTGGTTGATAGTTAGATTAGGTAGTCGAGTCAGTCTTAGTGTTAGAATTTAGGAAGTTTATTCGTGGTTAGGATTTTGATTACATTGTTTATCTTCTGTGTCCTCTTGTTGCAATTGATCACTAAGAAAAGAGAGGGAAGAAAAGAGCGATTTAGGAACCTGGTGCACAATCTGAAGCAGAAATTGAAAATGAAAGGAATATTCAAAGTTTTTAAGTTTGGGGTATTTGTGCTGAGTGTTGAATGGGACCAAATGAGTCCATCTTGTTTTTTTTGAAGGAAAGTGAGAAATGGGCTTGCATCCCTCGCTAGCCCAAGAAAAGAAAGAAAAAAAAAAAAAAACAAATGGGCTTGCGTCCCTCACCAGCCCAAATAAACACAGCCCACATGCACCTCTCCTTTAAAGCTGATACGCATGGACTCCCATTGGGCCGCTTCCATAAGCTGTAAGCCCAATGGGTTCGCACTTTTGTCCTCTTTAAAAAAAAAAAAAAAAAAAAAAATCAACAACAAAAAAAAAAAATAATAAAAAGGAGAAGGGGGTAAAAAAGGGGTTTCTGACATAAATAAATGATGTCTATCCCTATTGCAGCCACCGCCATTTTCACCCTCTCCTCTTCTCTCACCGACACCGAAACCTGTCAAACTTCTCCCTGTCCTGTCTCTTTATCTCCTCATCCCATCATCATCTTCACTCACCAATCGATAGAACTACCAAAGAGAACAACATGAGCTGTAACCATGTGATGCTCCGTACTTGAGCTGGATTTTTTTCCGTACTTGAGCTGTACATTTTTTCCGCCTTGGGATTCGGGTTACTGCGTTCGTCAGTCTCCAGATCTCTGCATATTTTTCAATGGCCCCACAAACCCGTCAAAGAACCAGGGCTGCCGAGCTAAAAGGAAAAGGAGCAGCTCGATCTTCAAGCTCTTCTTCTGTGTCTTCGTCTCCAACTTCGGTATGGGCTGAAGCGCGGATGCAAAACATGCTCGAGCAGAACCTTGAGATTTCTTATGAACGAGGCTTCGATCTGGAGAATCCAGGGGCCCTTACCAAGATCTTCGTTGAGCGGTACGTCATTCGTCAAGAGTGGCAGTTCTTCGCCCAGCAACAGTCCATCCAGGTACCTGTTGCTCTTGTTCGCGAGTTTCTTGCGAATTTCCCCGACTCTGACAAACCGACTTCGGTTACTGTCAGAGGGGTTGAAGTTCCGATTATCCCTTCTGCCATCAAAGAAGCCTGCGGCTTCACATTCGAAGGAGAAGGAGATCTCTACTTCCTCACATATGCCAATAAGCATATTGAGAGAACAAGGAATCTCGTTGCAGAGACTTTGTTCAACGAGATCGGACGAAAATGGACAGATAATAAAATTAATCACAAGTTCACCTGCAAGGAAGCCCAAGTTTGGGGTACCTTTGTGAGAGCTCGGCTCTTACCAGTCGGCCATGTGCATTCGGTGACCTGGAAGCAAGCAGTAGCCATCTACTGCATTCTGGCTGACATTCCTTTCCATGCCGAGGACCTTCTGTATGAGAGCCTGTGCACTCAAGCCCTAACACTCAAGGGCACTTTTCAATTCCCTTGCCTTGTGAAGTTGTTGTGTGACCAGGCTGGTGTCCCCCCCTCTGATGAAGATTCTCTGTTGGTTCCCTTCCCCACGTCTCCATTTGACGAGAAGTGTTTAGCTAGGATTGTAAAAAGGGTGCAACGTTTGTACAAGAAGGACTTTCCTGTTCCCTCTCGTACTGGGAATCCGTCAGCACTGGAGGAGGAAGTAGCCCAACTTCAAGCCACTGTCCATTCTCAACAAGAGCAACTCATAAACCAAAAGGGGCAGATTTTTAAACTCCACCAGTTCAACCGCGACCTTATGCAGTACCTGATGGCGGCTAAGAAGAGGGACGCCTCCACTTTTGGGGAAACCTTCCCACATGAGGAGTATCCAGAGATACCAATCTCCTTAATTCAGGACCCCTTCACAGGACCCTCTACTGCACGAGCAAAGGCTGGTCAACATGCTCATCTGGATATGGAAGGTCCACCAGAAGAAAGATAGCTCAAATTGGCAAAGACCATTTTTATGGTCTCTCAGGTTTCATGATCCTACACTCTTTAAATTACTATCTCAGTTCCCATATGTTATTGTTTAATATTCAGATATTTCCTGTGTAACCCCTGTTTTAATTGCTGTGAGGACACAGCTGATTTTTAAGTTTGGGGTGGGTACACATGGTGTACATGCTGAAAAGAACTAAAAAAAAGAGAGAAAATTTCTGAAAATTTTGAATATTTGAGTTTAGACAACTTTGTTTCTCTAATTTATTTATGCATGGCAGCCATTAATTTTAACTCGGTAATGTTTACCACTGTGATGTCTTGTCATATTAGTATTCAATTTCAGTCTGATTTGTTAATTAAGCACACATCAACTGTGTTACCTTCCATATGAACTTGCACACATCAGTTTTACTCAATGCTTAAACTATTGAATTTATACCTTGGTAAGGAATTTGAACCTAAACACTTGATTTTTCTTGCTGAGTGGTCATTCTGCATTGGTGCTCTTAACTTAAAAAAAATTAAATCCTAGGCAATTGGTTAGTACATTTCCACATGATAAAGGCATTTGTTTCTGATTAAAAAGCCTAGAGCCAAATAGCCAACCTTGTATTTCAATTAAAACCTTTGCAACCCCATTTGAGCCTAAGCCTTTTCTTTCATGATTTATAACCTGTATAGTATCAGCCAAATCCCATTTCCTACCTTGTCTTGGAAGCCTTAATATCTAGTTGATTTTCCTTAGGCTAAAAAGACTTGAACAACAAAGGATGGTAGGAAGAAGCCAGCAAAAAAAAAAAAAAATACTGGTTGTAAAGAAGAGTGAAGGCTGTAAAAAATAAGAAAAAGAAAGAAGGGGAAGCATCTCAAAAAAAAAAAAAAAAAAAAAAAAAAAAAAAAAAAAAAGAAAAGAAAGGTTGGTAGAAAATCAAAAGGAGGCAGAAAAGAAAGTGAAACTGAAAGAAAATAAGGGTGTATTTGATGAAAGGAAGTGAGTTAAAAAGAAAATGTATAAAAAAAATGCAGCTTCTTCCTATCAGAAAGCAAAAACTGGTCTTTTAAGCCTATTGAAGATTAATTAGACCCTTAGGGCTATCCATAATGAGCCAAGTGTCTAGAAAAACAAAAGACCAAACCTAGCCCCATTACAAACCTAAAAGACCTTTTGATGGAAATGGAAAACTAAGCAATAAATGTTTAGGCAAAAATTTAAGTTGGGATACAGCAATGCAGAGATTGATGAAGAGTGACCAACCTCTTAAATAAAATGAGAGAAAAATTCGAGTGAGTTACACCAAGTGAGGAATTCATTGATTAAGCATTATCTGATCTAAGTGATGTGTGTAATTATTTGTTATGAACTGTAACCAGTTGTTTGTTTGTTTAATTAATTTGTTAGTTTGAAATTGAACTACTAACGTGGTATTGATTTCAATTGGCAATATAGCTGATTAGGAATGATGGCTGTAATGTATAATAAAAGGAAAAATAAAGTGTCTAAACATTGTTCTGATAGACTGATCTGAACTGAATTGGTAAAAGGAAAATAACTGACAACTACTTGGAAAACTTGATTGCTTGAGGACAAGCAATATCTTAAGTTTGGGGTATTTTGTTAGTATCTATTTTTACCTAATTAAGTGATGATTTTTCTAACATCTTTTGGGCTGATGTTGTATGAGTGTAGGTAAAAGTGGGCTGAATTTGAAGGAGTGAGCCCAATTGGTAAAAAAGGGTAAAGAAAATGGTTTTTAACTTTTTACTTATATGTTTACCTTTCTTTCTCTCAGGAACTGACATGTGGCTACCGGTTGAAAAGAGAAGATAAGGTGAGGTGGTGATGCTACAACCGTTGATATTACTTTGATCGGACGAATAGGAGAAAGTGTCAAGAAAATCAAGAAAAGGGAAAGTGAAATCTGATAAAAAGAAGAACGCACAGAGGAGAGGGGCACTTTTACTTTTTGGAGAGCAAACTTTAGATTTTTAGCGTTTTGAGTTTCCTGTTGTAATTAGATCTGTACTTTGAGAGTTTAATTTCTTAGTTTTCTTCTGCACAAAGGAGATTGTGGCTCTCGAAGGAATTCCAGTAGTCGCGATCGTGCTGCGTTTTCAAAGTTTAAGACTTTCGGTTCTTGAAGCATTTTAATAGCTTTTTCTTTTTGAATCCGTGAAGAACATCTTGGTCTGTATTTCTACTCTTTACGCTTTCTTTCTTTCTCTTATAAATCATGTTTTCTTTCATCTCAGATTCTATTTTCGTTTTATTTTTCAACATGCATAGTTAAATCTCCTTTCTGGAATCTTGATGGAAATGATGAGTACCCTTTTATGATTCGGTCTGCATGCATGTATGTTTGATGTTTGAGATCCATGGGAATGGACAAGATTCTTGCATGAACTTGTGTTGGGAAACTCAAGTTCATGATTTTATACATTCAAGTTTCTTAGATTAGGAATAATCTAAGAAAGAACCGTGCTTCAACTTTTTGGTAAAGTGATTTCTACTCTTAAGGGATTAAGGTGAATCATTTAACACACTAAATTTGGGAAAATTTAGTGTGGATCTTCAAGAAGTCAGATTCGGTCGAATATGCATGCTGTAGCATCTAGAGTGCATGATTGCACATCTTTAGGGAAAAGTCATAGAAGTCAGGATTCTGGATTTTCTGATAATTGTTTTTACCGTTATAAATAAACTTGTTTCAACTTCCTACAAAGTTTCAAAAGATCAGAATCTTACAAGTCAATTTAAGATAAAGAAGTTCTTAAAGAAACCAATTCTTCCGTTCCCAGAGAACGACAACCCTCTTTCTTTTTCAAGAAAATACTACCCAACATTGTGCATTGCAAATGTTTCCAAGACTCACACGGATTTCGAGGCTTGAGTTAGCTTTGTTCACTTTTGCACGTTATGTATCACGTGATGTACACCTTTGCTTGCACGGATTTTGAGGCTTGAGTTAGCTTTGTGCACTTTGGCACGTTATGTATAACGTGATGTACACCTTTGCTCGGTACTTTGAATTTAGAGTTATTCACTGCACCAAATATTGTGATAGCCGAGATATGTATGAGTTGGAAAAATCTTACCATACGTTGATGCATGTGATGGGCCCGCCAGGAAAGTCCATATGCTCAGGTTCCTAATAATCTGTTGAGAGCCAGCGGGTTTGGGTCTTGTGGAACTCTTCGACCATGAGCGTGGGTTTGATGAAAATGTTCCTTCTGAACTCTGAACTGTTTCCTTTAGTCTGTGGTCTTGCCGGTCATGGTGATTTGGGCGGTGTGGAGATCGTGTTGATGTCCAGCACAAGGTTGAAGATCAGACCGACATGATGTGCTGAGAGGGGATTGTCATAATGTTCCGATCCAAGAGGTGGGCCATATGATGTTTGTGAGAGGCGATTGATATGTTGTTCGATCAATGATGAGTTGGTAGGTTGCCATTTTTTTTTGTCAGTTGGGCGTTCTTCATTTACTTGGGCGACTGTCACCTACGGATCCGTTGATGACTATTAGTCGGTGGGCTTTTCTTTGGGTTGTCAGCGTGAGGGGTGCTCTAGGCGACCATGAAGTTGCACGTGTCGTATAATTGCGAGATGGTATTCTGGTGTTCTTTTCTTTATTTTGTAGATCTGGGTTTGGAAAGCACCAGTAGCACGACCTTTGGTAGCTGAGCCAATAAAGGAGAAGACTTTCGTGCCAATCTTTGTTCAAAATGAAAACATGAGTTTTTGTGGAGTTTTTGCCTTTCGACAGCTCTTCGCAGAGAAAGGGGGAATCGAAGTTTAACGTTCCCACAGACGGCGCCAATGTACTGATAGTGTACATAGATGTCTCCCATGAAGGGTGAAGTATGTTGATATAGGGGTGTCCATAGTAGCAATGGTAGAGACCAAGGCACTAGTAGAGCTTCCCATGTATGTGCTCAAGGGGGGTGTGTGTGGAAGTGACTAAGACGGCTCTCCATAGTCACAGCTGTAGAGGCTGAGTGGAGAAGAAGAGGTCTCTCCCTCAATGTGAGAGGGGGGTATTTAGAGCAAGAGCTCTAGTCAACCTAGCCAGCATAGCCTTTTCAGGCTAGGCATGCTGAACCCCTGCCTTTGTGCAGGGGCAGCTGGTGTGCATGGGGAAGAGGGGGCATCCTATGATGCCTTCTAGAAGAGGGCTCTTTAGGCTGGGCCTAACAATTGGGCCCCTTTGGGTGGGCTATCCAGAACAATTTTGATAGAAGTGTTTAATTAGGCTTGGTTCAGACTTCAGATAAGATATGCTACGAGTCTTGAAAAAAAGAATTACTATTTTTCTTTTGTTCATAATTGAACTCCTGTCATTCTGTTTGTCGGGCGTTTGGTATAAGGAAAAAAAAATTTAATCAGGAAAATATAATTTCTTTTTTTTTACCTAGGTATCCCCATTCAACCTCCTCCGGTCACCTTGCCCTTGGATACGACCCGGTAAGCTAGTCCCTCATTGGAATAACGGGTGCATTGAGCTTTACTATCGGAGGAAGGACGAGACTAACCCCTCATTCGAAGAGAGGCATATCCACCCCTAAAGATTTTCCAAGAATTTGTTTGAGGCAGAGTTTGAACTCCTTAGTCAAGCAAACCCCGGGGAGCTTAGCTGCCAACTGAACTACCCTTTGGGATTCAGGAAGATATAATTAGTGGGAAATGGTTGTAAACTAAAATAAGTGGGGAAATTTTAAAAATATTATTTGGTAGACCGAAATATTATCATGAAAAATAATTTTAGTTTGCTAAGTCTATGTTTGGTTAAAGGTAAAATATGGGGGGGGGGGGGAATATGGTTAAATTACCACAACAACCCTTGACTAAAATAAAATAGGAAAATATGGTTTTAGTTTGTGGTAGTTTTCCAAATATCAGGGTCAATTTGGTCTTCTTATTTGAAATCCTTTTTGAATTTCCCCATCTATTAACAAATACCACCGTGTAAGTGATATTATTCAACAGTGCTCTTTACACACAAAAAGCAAATAATAGGCAAATGAGTTCCTTAGCAAATTTTTTTTTTAAAATATGATACCAAACATGGACATCCAAAAATATCACTTCTATATGCTTAGCTATCCTTAACAAAATCTTCTAGTAAACACACTCCTATTTTAGTCCACTGTTCTAGGACATGCTTCCCTGCATTTTCACCGATTTTGGAGTCATCATCGCAGTAGTAAAGAGCATTGATTACCATGAACAACTATAATCTGCTGCGTCCTGTACACCAAATTCGTATTGTATATCAGATTCTCGTAAAAATATAAGAGGAGAAATATTGTTATTGTAAACATAACTCTTTATAAGACTTTTTCTACAACATAATTCTTATAATTTTAAGAGGAGAAATATTCTTACTATCCGCAAAACGAATCTCTATAACATAACACAATAACTTTTTCTACAACATAACTCTTATAAAACCCAATTTTTTTTTCATGTCTTACCTTTTTTTTTTTTTTAAGAAATATCACCAACCCCAATTAATTTGGGATAAAGGTGATGTTAATATTATTTTTAAAGAGAAAAAAATCAAACTAAAACTAATTTGAAATAAGGATAGACAATAATAGAGTATAAATAAAAATATATTTTAACTTTGAAACTACGTAAGGGTAGTTAAAGAAGCAAACTTTAAATATAATTATGAAAAGGTAGAAAATATACAAAAATAATAATCTCACTTTTTTCTGGGGGGGGGGGGGGGGGGGGGGGGCTTTTTAGAAAATGAGAATGAATATTAAAAGAAGTGTTATAAAAATTGATCCGACCTAGTCGGTTCGACCGGTTGACTCATAAATTGGACCCTCAACTAGTCCGATTTAGGTATTAATCTGGTGATGTATTTGACTCGGTATGAAACTAATAAATCAATCCTAAACCAAGTTCAACTGATATTAACTAGCACCGGTTTAAAAAAAAACTAATTTTGTGAAATTCTGGTCAAAATGGTTGAAAAATATCAGTAATGAAACTCAAATCTAGTCTATGTGGATTAAAACTTATAACATTACCATTAAATTAACTCTAATTATTAGCTAACTAAAATACTTTTAATTTTATATTTTTATATTTTATGATATCTATTTAATTTATGCATTTGAACCAACAACCTACTAGTTTAACCGATGATTCATTAACCCAATACTCCGATCGAGTTGATGATGAGTTCGAGTTCGATAGCACCACTTAAAAGGGACTTCTATTTTTCATTTGATGCAGTTAAAATCAGTACATTGCCTGTGAAAGTCTCTTCCGATTTATTGCTCAAACATTAGAAAGTGAATGGATCCACATGAGATCATTTGATAACGTTCAACCGTCCATAAATAATTCAACGGTTATAATTTCCTCATCTTCAATCGCAATACACTTTCTATAAAAGTTAATTTGTCTTTGAACGTAACACATGAGAGGATACATTGTCATGGTAAATAACCCTAAAACAGAGTCCCCTGATAATCTATACACCAAGAACTTTCAATACACTGGTCACCCTCACCTCCACCACCAGAACAGTTTAAACAGGTATATCTTTCTCATTCTAGCATTGTAGGTCAAGAAGGCTCTGGCTTTGACAGGATCAGCATTTAAATATTCAAATGCATACATCTGTTTACCCTCTTCCAATCCATCTATCTCCATCACGGCCTGTAATAGCTCAGTTGCATCAACTGAACATTTGCTATGCTCCACTGCATCAGCCAAACGTCTTACGCTTGATGCTACCATCATCAATGCATCCTGAAGAGCATCTGAGCCGCGAGGCCGTTTCGGAAGTTGTTTCAGAGGCTGCACCACAGGAGGCTCTTGAAAACCATTTGGTATTTGGCCATATTCTGGAGGCCCAGTGTATGATTCAGTTCCATCTGTCTCACTCATGCCTTCTGAACTGGGAGAGAGAAAGGAGGCTGATTCATCCTCACAATTCTTCATGTCCATTACATGGTTTCCATTCTTCATCTTAGCCCAACGATTAGGTGCTTGATAATTTCCGCAAACAATTTTAAGTTCATCATACATCTCTATCTGCTTTCCGCGGAGTCCTCTTGCATCGGGATGTTCCTATCCATTGAATCGGTTGAAATATGAGACAATCTGTATGTTATTGCTTGAAAAACAATGTATATGGGTTTATAATATATAGCCTGATGAGAATAATTGCTAATAATTACTTTCCTAATTAAAGTGATAATTCTAGGGAAACAAAGAGAGAGAAATCAGACCTATTATCTGTATCATAATTCCCCTATAATCTGAGTTATCATAACCTATCTAATAAAAGGAAAACCAAATCAATAATAATTATAAGATACACATGCTATATTTACAACAGAATCATAGAACAGCAGAATAGGTATTTTGCATAAATTCATACACATTCAAGGAGGGAGAAAAATTATAGATAAACTTACAGCAATGTATTTTTTCCAGAGATCATCACTCTCACATTCTATCATCTTTGTATTTGGATTCCACCAGAAACCATCCTGACTTAGCATATCTTTTATTACTTTATACCTCTTCTTAATTGTTTTCAGACGGTTAATGACTTTCTGATTATTCAAGTTCAAGTTGAAACGAGAGTTTACAGCTACACAGGCAGCAGTATAGGCATTTTCATTGAAACATTTGTCAATTTTGTTTCCACTTTTTGCCTGAATTGAGAGGGCTTCAATCAGACACTTATCCATCGCAATTGACCACACAACATTTCTTCCTTTGTGTTTCATATCCCTTCTTTGTCCTTGCAGATCATAATGCTCCATTTCTACATAAAATACAAAATTGAATACACTGTTCAATTTAATAATGCATGCATCATCATTTTGTTTTTCGTACATATCACCACTATATATATTTAATTTAATAGTATCATCCCTATTACTTAAATATAATATGAATCGTGAAATTAATAAATGTTTAACACAACAAAAAGGTAAGAAAGGTCTGGTAAAGAAACAAAAAGTAGATGCATAATTCAATATTTGGTTATTGGTTGTCATAGTATTTAAGGTGTGTTTGGAACAATGTTATGAAAATCGGACCAGTCATTGACCCGATTGGGGTACTAGGTCAGCTGGTCACTAGTCTAACCAATGGGTCACCGGTTGAACCACTTGATTTGAATATTTATGGAAGTATGTAATAAATATAATAGTAGTAATAAAATATCATAAATGAACCAGTGACATAATGGTTGTTCACTTACTTCCTCTGACGTGTTCTGGAGTTCAAGTTCCGCCAATTGCCATTATGTTAATAGATTTTTCACAAAACTGCAAAAGAAGCTTGTCCAACCATGTTCTGAGTTCAAATTCTGCCAGTTGCCATTGTGTTAAAAGATTTTTCACAAAAAAATTTGGAAACAGTTTGTAAAACATGCAAAAGTAAGAATTAGAATAAATTCTGGCCACACATCAATTCTGCCAGAATTGAAAGTAATTCTCAGTTTAAGTGGAAGTATACAGGCTATGCATCCTTTGGTGCCACACTCGCACAGTTTTATGATTGTCTATTTGCCCCAAAACTTGTTATAGGATACGGTAATGTTTATTGCTCCTCTAGGAGTTTTTCTCAAGATTGTTTCATGGACATATGATATCTTTGATAAGCAGAAAAACATAACATCCTCACTTAGATTCTGAGGTTTTTCCCATTCCTAGTCATGCCTAGAATTTTCTAGTTTAGAGGATATCTCATCCTCCCCTTTCTATAATTTTGATCACATGGCTTTGAAAGAGCCAGCAAACTGAGCTTGGCAAATCAGACATGAACATCTAGAGCTTCATCGCTGATGTGTTTCTACAATGAGCAAGTCCTCAAAATGCTCTAAAAATCAAAAACAAACAACCTTCACAGCCACAAACTTCAGCATTGGTTCCCAATATTACAAAGGGTAGCAGAGAAAACTGCACAGTAAAATTTTTGGTTTGCTGGAGAGCCCAAATCTGCGAGGAGCAAAGAGAATCGAAGAACACAGAGTGGGCAATTTTTCCACTTTAAAACAGAATGAGCTACTGAAGATGGAAATTTGAGAATCCCATGGATGCAAATTGAAGTGAACAGACCACATTTTGCTCATAATCAAATCCCAAAGAAAAATAAGATTAACAGGAAACTAATTTAAACACTAGTACCAAACACATTGAGCTGAATTTCCAAAACGAAGTTTCCTGGAAAATACTTTAAAAACCTAATTGCACCAAATACATCCTTAAAAAGCCACTTATTCCTTACAATGTCCTATGATATCAAACACATTGCTTACATTAATATCCAGCTATTTCTTGCAAAGCAAATGCAAATTCTAACCACAATTTTTCCAAATTGTTACTCCTTCTACTTTAACCACATTATTCAAAAACCAATATTCAGTCATTCTGGTAATCTGGTCCTATCAAATTGCTTACACTTTACAATGACATAAACCAAAGCCATCCAAAACCACAAAAAAAAAGCCAGTTCAGCACAAGTTCTATTACAATGGAGCAAGGAAAAAACATTATAAAAAAAAAACAAAAATGTGATTACTAAAGTGTGCAGTTTCCTTTCAATAAATAAATAAATAAATTATCACCAAAAAAAAAAAAGTGAGATCAAATTGTAGAATCGAATTCTAAAGCTTCAACAGCAACAGAAAAAAATAAAATAGAACGGCATCACAGTGAAGAGAATGCAGAGAAGAAACACCTGCTACAACAGATTGATGAAAATTGAGTCTTATAGGTGACCGTCTAGTAATCGCCGGTCAGATCACGGAATTCGAGTGCATCTGATCTGGAATGGAGCCTTGGAGTGCAGGACGGTAACTGTGACGGCTCATTCCGTTGGTTAGGGTTTTCTCGGGAAAACAGATGGGAAAATTTTGTTCCTTCATTTTCTCGAAGACCAAACGCAGAAAAGAAAATCTAGTCCATTCCAGTCATGGGATCAGGTGTAACGCAGTGTGAAAGACGACACTGAAACAGCTTATAGTTAACTGCCACGTGTTTAGAATAGTAATTGCATTTTCCTAATAGCGGGAAGAGTAGGATGCAACTATTTTACGCAAGTAACTTTAAAAGTGTTTTGTTAAAAAAGAAGAAGAAAACTTTAAAAGAGTGATGAAAGAAAACTATTAGTCCATAATTTAAAACATTAATTGATTTTAGTTCAACACGAACTAAATTAATTTTTTTATAAGGATAAACTTATTTGGTGTAAAATATATTAAATCTTAAGGGCTGATCTATTTATATTTAATATTTCTAATTTATGAATTAAGTGATGATAAGATAGAAAATGAGATTAACAAATAAAATTGAAAGGGTAATTTATATTCATTTAAATTATTATTTTTTTCTTAATATTTATTAATTATTCAAAGTGAGAAAGAGGTAAATCAAAATTTACTCCACACAAAAAAAAAAATCAAAATTTACTTGGAGGAATGTAATAAAATAAGACTTGATTTTTCATTCTTTTCTTTTAATTTATGTATTTTTTATTCATTTAATTTACTCTTTCTCTTTTTTCCTCTCTATTTCTTATTTTTATTTCTTATTCATTTTATCCTCTTATATATCTTTATTTCCATTTCATTTTAATTTATTTTTATTTTAAATTGTTTATTTCTATTTCTTCTCTCAATCTTTTCTTACTTTTCATTAGATTTATTTACCTCCGATCCCAACTAATTTGGGATAAAGATATTATTGAAGTTGATTTATAAATTATTCAATTAATCCTATCATTTTTGTTAGATTGATATGGGAATAATTCTTCCAATATTTCTTATTTTTTTTATTTTTAAGACTCAAACCTGAAAACTCCAAAGTTGTTTATTATTTAAACTAACAATGATTTTTTAAACTTGAACTGCTTAGATATTAATTATTTCAACCCGATCAGATTTGATCTTAGCTCAATCACCATCTTTATATTAAACTATTGTTTTCCTTTTTTGGTTTACAGAAAAGGATGAAAAGGGGAACTCCAGACCACAGTTCATTACGAGGATTTAACTAACTACTATGCTTTCCACGTGTGTCACAACTCTACTGACTAAGCTATTTAGTGAACTAAACAAAATTAATTTTAAAAAGATTAATATAAAATAAGAGGAGGTTATAGTTACAACATTTTTTTTTACAACCTCTTACAACCACATCTTATCACCGTTGATTTTCGCCAATCAACGGTTATCATTTTAGCAAATTAAACTCATTAATTAATTATTAATTCACAATAAATGATACCCGTTGATTGACAGAAATCAACGGTAATAAAATATGGTTGTAAGAGGTTGTAAAAAAAAAGTTGTAACTATAATCTTCTCCGTAAACTAATCCCATTTTGATAAAATTTTTGTCAACTTAAATACAAAAAAAAAAGTTTGTAATTTTTTTATTTTTGAAAAAAGAATATGTAAATTCAATCACCAAACCCAACTATGAATGGGTTGAGTTGTTCCGGGTTGATGAAAGATACTCCTCTCAACCAAATCCAGTCCCAACTAAATTTGATTGATATAAGGCCTGTTTTTTTTTTTTCCTTTTTTCTTATACATATTTAGGGCCTGTTTAAATCGTGTTTTTCAAAATAATTTTTTGATTTTCAGAAAAAAATTATCTATTTGATAAGGTCTATTTTATAAAAATAATTCTAAAAATCATAACCATTTTTTAAGTTTTAAAATCAAATTTAGAGAACATGTTTAAATATAAATATAAAAGTTTGGATCATCTTTTTTCTAAACTAGAAGTTACTTATAAAAGTTTGGATCATCTTTTTTCTAAAATAGAAGTTAGGCCAAGCAGATTTTGGAAAAAGTTCTTTTTTTAATAATGAAGAAAAAAGATGAAAACTAAAAGCTCCTAGAAGGAGGTTTTTTTTAAGCTCTTATATATTTTTTTTCTTGAATTATGTGTTTTTTCATAAAGATAGAAAGAGAAAATTTTTTCTTCAAATATGTGCTTTTAAGCTAATTTTTTTATGTAATTACCAAATAGCTTTTGCCTTTTTTTAAGCTCTTTTTTCAGCTTTATCTTATAAGTAGCTTCTAGCTTAAAAAAGAGAATCCAAACAGGCTCTTATATTGGGTTGTAAATAAGAATAACAGCTTATAAGATGTCTACAGCCTATCTTATGTTACATCGTCTGATATATTTAATAAAACAAAATAGATTCATATAAAAAATAACTATTTTAGAAATTGATCACTTATCCAATTGGAGTATTGTAGTAGAAATATAAATTATTAATATAATCTTACCCAGTAGCTTAAGTTTTTGAGGTTTAAGTTTAATTGATTCTTTACATTAATATAAGCAAGTTGAGCTTGTTGCATCATTAACGCTTCTAACCCAATAAACTTTCGTGTGAGAAAGTGTGTTAGAGAAATATGAAATCATTATGATAACCTCATCCAATCGCTTAAACTTTTGAGTTGAATTATTTCTTTACAAGCACTTCTACATGATATACCTAAAAAAAAAAACTAAATAGTAAGAGGCAAATTGAAAGCTAATCAATGATAATTCTAAGTATCCCACCGAAAAAAAATAGAGTTGTCTCCTACTATGTGAAGTTGCTAAGTAATCACAACATTTCCCACTCGCACCTCCAATGTAATTATAGAACAATCAAACTATCCCAATAAGGTTATATAAAATCAATAATCATAAAATAATTTAGCAACCTCGTGTACAAATAAAAGAATCCATAATAAATGCATATGGATGCCAAAAATTATGCCTTCTACCAAAAAATTTCTTTTCTGTCTTTGGAGTAACTTACATACACAGATTCCCTCCATCCTACAAAAGCTAAGAAGAAAAGCAAGTCAAGTTTCTATTGATCACCTTGGTCTCACTACAGAAATGGTTACATCATCGACAGAGTAATGTTTAGAAGCATTTGATGAAGACCCTTGTTCAATGGCAGTTCTTCCAACAGAAAATGCAGGGCGTGTTGGCTTAGGGAGACTCACTGTGTCACTTGCAAGCATATGAACTACACTTGACATTGTTGGTCTATCTGCTGCATCTTCTTGTACACACAATAGACCAATGTGTAGACACTTGAGAACTTCACTTGGTACACATGATTTTTCTATTAATGGATCCATCAATTCCAAACCTTTGCTTTCACACCACAGGTTCCATGCCTGTAATTGTAAATGTATTAGATTTTAGTTAGAAGTAATTTAAATCACTCTCTATTAAATCCCGACTAATGAGAATAGTGTTGAATAAATAAACTTGATTTAGATTTTTGGTCCATTGGGCTTAGTATACATTTAGCCCAACATCTAGAATTATACTTTAGGAGTTTGTTTAGCCCAAGAACTAGAAATTTCTATTCTAGTCAATTCCATGAAAGTTCTACGGGTAGTTGCACCTACCACAATTAATATTTGTACTAGGCTAGTATAGAAAATTGTAGAATTATTTGGAGCCATTGTTTTGTGGAGGTGCCACTAGTATAAATAGGGGTCATCTCCATCATTTTGAATAAGTCAAAAGTAAAAAGAGTTGTGTAGTAATAGAAGTGTTCTCTTCTTCCGTATCTTTGTATAACCTTTACTTTTCTCAAATATCCTCCTTCCAACAAATAGGGGCGAGGGAAATTTCTATCCGCAGCCATATCCTTGGGTATTTTCAAAGAAGCTGTTTTCTGGATTTAAATCTGTGACCTTTCAGTAACAAAGGAACAGCTTTGGCTGTAGGCTCATCCTCTTACTTTTTATTTTTTTAATGAATACAAGCATAAATTAAGAAACCTACATATATGAGAAGGCTTTGGCCATGGTCTGAGAGATAGAATTTACTGTTCTTTTTTCCGGTGATGATCTCTAATAAAAGAACACCAAAGCTGAAAACATCTGACTTCACTGAGAACAACCCTTCCATAGCATACTCCGGAGCCATGTATCCACTGCTCAAAATCATTATGTCAGTAAACTTTATCAATCTCACCTTTGCTTATAATTCATTAATTAAAGCAGGCTAAAAATTAAAATGTGATGCAATGTGGTAATGCTTATGAAGCACGTTAACACAGACACCAAACACAACATGGACAAACAGACATGGCGGCACACGATGTTATATATATGGGAATGGATACTCTCATGTATTGATTTAACATTATTATGTCATGTGAAAATCTCAATCATTCATAGACATATCATTAATCACAATTCTAGTGATGCAGCATCGGAGAACAGGAACCGTTAATCCAACTTCCATCTAACAACTCTAATTTATTAGTCACGTGAGCCATTAGATGTTAGCACGATCAACAACTAAGATTGAGAATGAAACTTAAATCGGTATTAGATGATCTTGCCCTATATATATATGTGTGTGTGTGTGTGAAGTAAAGCACTTTGTCTCTTTACACAAACATTCCAAAACAAGATGAAATATATATTTTAAATTGGACACCGGTTAAGCAAAACAAACAGTGTCTGTGCTTCATAAATGCATTCTTAAGTAATTCATGTGAAGACTTAGGCAGGGTAAGCATTCTTGTATAATGGAAAGAAAGCAAAATAGTTCATACTTACTAAGTTCCCACAACTCTAATTGTATTTGCCTGGCTTTGGTCTCCTCCAAATGTTCTTGCCAGTCCAAAGTCTGAGATTTTTGGATTCATTTCATGATCTAATAGAATATTGCTAGCTTTCAGGTCTCTATGAATAACTCTGAGTCTAGAGTCCTCATGAAGATATAGAAGACCTTTAGCAATTCCATTAATAATGTTTGATCGCTTTTTCCAATCCAGCTGTGCACCCTTCATCATATCTGATGGCAAAATATAAAGCAATGCAGTTCTTAAGAAATATGACTCAAACAAACCAAAGCAGTATCCATAATGTTGGAAATTAAAATGTGAGGGAGCCCCACATTGGCTAGGAATGAACTAAACGAGGACGATATAAATAGAAGAACTTATAAACCCATCATATTAGGATTTTGGATTAAGATGTGATGTTGAGTCTACTTATTGTGGTTTTCACAGTAACTTGAAGGTTTTAAATATGAGAAATTATTATTTTCTTTTATATGAGATAACTATCTCATGCTACTCTCAAATAAAAAGTTGTGTCATCACTTTTTTCTTTTTTTAATGGGTGGTGGGTCCCACCACATCATGTGTCTATGGTAGGAGATATTTATCTCCAATAATATGAGAGAAATAAAACTCTTTAAATATGTATGAATATATCTATTAAGATATTCCATTTGGTTGGGAGTCATACCAAATAGGTGGAAATCAAGGCTTGAATTGGGCATGTATTCATAGACAAGCAGCTTTTCATTTTGCTCAATGCAGCAAGCCAACAGTCTCACAAGGT
The DNA here is from genome assembly GCA_032173675.1 of Gastrolobium villosum. NCBI lineage: Eukaryota > Viridiplantae > Streptophyta > Magnoliopsida > Fabales > Fabaceae > Gastrolobium > Gastrolobium villosum. The sequence continues at coordinate 19,122 of JAVKPL010009608.1, forward strand.
TTCTATGTTGCAATTTTGCAATCAATATTACTTCATTCTTGAATTCCTCCACACCTTGAACTGAAGTTTTTGAAAGCCTTTTAACAGCAATTTGCCTTCCATCTGGTAAAACACCCTAAAACATTTTTTCAAATTAGTAAGTAAGAAATGTTGCATGAGGAGAAACCAAACAAATAAATATCATGTTTGATATCCTAATTTATTACCTTGTAGACAGGGCCAAATCCACCTTTCCCCAATTTACATTCATCAGAAAAATTACTTGTACTTTTCATAATAGTACTCAGAGGCATCATAGGAAGGTCAGAATTCACACTCTCCTCCTTGTCACTCTGATCTTGAGAAAACATTGGATTTAGTCCATCTTCTTGCATAGCTGGTTTGTCTGCAAAGATGAAACAATCAAACATAAACATGAATTTATTCATAGCCTCAGCTTAAAGAATTGTTAAGAGTTAGAACTTACCTTTTTTCCGTTTCAAGCACCAGAAGTATGTGCTGAAAGCCAATAGAGCTACTACTACAGTTCCAGTTACAACAATGACTATTATAATCCACGACCTTGTGCTGTTCCCTTCTTTTCCTGCATTAATAAGACAGAACAACATGCTCCAATTGTGAAAATTTTGAGAAAAGTGGAAACATTTGTTATTTTAGGCCTTTCAAATATAACTTTTAAGGAACTTGCCTTTATTTTCTACTCGGCTTAAAATAGGAGATGCAAACATATGCATCACTAAAACATATGCATCGTGAAAACCACCAAGCACGTGGATCAACTGGTAAGCTGTTGTTTCAACTTAACGTGGATCGGTGAAGGAGTATGATAGGACCCCACTAATGGTTTATCCTAAGAATTGCTAAAGGGAATTATTTAGGAAGGATGACTCAATTAATAAAAGGAATGTTCTAGAGGTGAGGTTGTTGGAAGGCTCCAATTCTGTTAGAAGGGATGAGGTGGCAAGGAGAAAGGATGAGATGGTTAAAAGGCAGCAAGGAAGTGAGGAGAGGCATCTTTGGACTTGGGACTTTTGGGTACCTCTTTGGTGATTTGGGAGAGTCTAGAGCCTCTCGAATGCTCTAGCTTATAGTTTCCTTCATTTTCTTGTATTTTCTTACACTTTCCTTTCCAATATAGTTTGTAATTCTGCACTTTGATATAAAATACAATGTTTCTTTCATATTTTCTGGTTCTATTATTTTGGTTCCTATCAGAGTATCTACTACGTGAGCAGTGAAGATATGCTCACCTCCATCCTCCCCACATTAGGCTTTAGACCAATTTGTAACTAAAAATAAAAGGGATTTATATTTCTCATGTGAAATGAGAATTGAAATCTTATGTTGTAGAGATAAAAAGCATGTGGGACCCATGTGTTAGAAAAATTTAGATGTAGGAGCAGCACGGAAATCGAAGGGTGTAACATCTCGGGCGCTGACGAGGGCGGGGAGTGATCGCCGGTGCGAAAGGGCATGGACAAGGAGGGGCTCCTGGCAGGCTTCTAGGGACGGGGTACATGAATGAATCGAATCGACACCCGAAAGAGAGGGACTCCAGAGACTGTGCTGGTATGGGACAATACAGTTGGGAATACCTTATAAGAATTAATTGGTACTACCTATACTAACAAGATGCATCTACTTTTCGGTAGCCCGGACCGGAAGAACTCCATAGTTAAGAGTGCTTGACTTGGGGAAATTCTGGGATGGTGACCTCCTTGGAAGTTTTCCCGGGAAGTGTGCGAGTGAGGACAAAGCACGCTGAAAAGTCTCGTGTTAGTGTGTGGGGACAATCGTTAATCCTTGCAAGTTGCCAGGCGTTACAAGTGGTATCAGAGCAGGGCCTCTCATCCAGTACGGTGTGGTTCGAGGACGAACCAGGCGGAAGCTGGTGGGCATGTAACATCCCGGGCGCTGACGAGGGCGGGGAGTGATCGCCGGTGCGAAAGGGCATGGACAAGGAGCGGCTCCTGGCAAGCTTCTAGGGACGGGGTACATGAATGAATCGAATCAACACCCGAAAGAGAGAGATTCCAGAGACTGTGCTGGTATGAGACAGTACAGTTGGGAATAGCTTATAAGAATTAATTGGTACTACCTATACTAACAAGATGCATCTACTTTTCGGTAGCCCGGATCGGAAGAACTCCATAGTTAAGCGTGCTTGACTTGGGGAAATTCTGGGATGGGTGACCTCCTGGGAAGTGTGCGAGTGAGGACAAAGCACGCTGAAAAGTCTCGTGTTAGTGTGTGGGGACAGTCGTTAATCCTTGCAAGTTGTCGGGCCTTACAAAGGGTGTGTAGGAAAGTTTGAATTCTCATGTTAAATGAGAAATATAAAACCCAAAACAAAAATATAAAGTGCTTTTGAAAACTGTCTTAAACATCAATCCAGATTTTAAGGGTATGAATTTTCATTCTTTGCATCTTATAGATCTTAGCAAATTGGCTCTAGATGAATAGTACAAAAAGTATTAATATGAACTGAAGTCAAAGCTAAAAGAAATAAACTCATACCTTGGGGCAGTGTATCATTCAAAAAGAATGGCTGAGTTTCATACATCACAATACAACTTGGAGAAAAGACACGCCAAACCCTCTTCTCCTCACAGCAACTTTCAACATCTTCAAGCATATTACTCAAACATGTTCTGCATTCCTCACTAGTAATATCTCTGCTACACTGTACCCATCCATACCTTCTCTGAGTACCATTTATATTGAACATATGTGTCCCAAACATTAAGGGTGCCTCTGACCCCATTTGTATCAAACCATTCATCAAAACCCGAGCATCACTGTCAAATTCTCCAAAACTGGTAAAATTTTGCTTTGCATCAAACATAGGAATCCTTGGCTGTATGGTGAGTTTCTCAAAGAAATTCTGGTTTGAGTACCTCAAAAGACAAAAGGGGTACCACAAAATAGCTGAAGCATTATTGGGGCAGTGTTGCTTGAGCAATATGCTAGAGTTTTGGACACATGAGTGGCAAAGGCTTGTGTTAACATCACCACGGCAAAGGTAGAGTCCATAAACTATGTTGTTTTGATCAGTTCCTGAAGTTCTATTCCCAAAACCATTGCTTGTAGCAGAATCAGATGAGAGTGATGAGATGAGATTGTTGAGGTTGGTTTGGTATGTGTTAGAAGGAGGAACAGAAGATTGGTCCAAACAAGCATATCTATAATCAAGTGGTTCTGTATTGCTATTGTTCTGACCAGAAACAAAGTAAATAAGGAACATCAATTTGATGGTAAATAACCATTGATAGAGCATTCTGTGTCTGAACAACATAGTTTATCTGAGGCTAGTGATTTAGAGGTCTTGATTTCATGGTAATATATGATCAATTTGTCAAACATTTGACATTGATGTACCATGAAATTTTTTAGATGTTCATAGAATCATGAAATGATTGCTTGTGGCGTGGTTTTTTTGACCAAACAGAATTGTAAATTTGAACCCACATAATATTCGAAAACTTCAAATAATATTGGAAAAACTCAGCAAAACCATTCAAGTAATTTATACGGGGAAGCATATTGTAACAATCATTAATCAATCTCACTTTTAGATCGATTATGTTAGTCCAACGGTTATATTTATTTTCATCTTTGTATGGTCATAATTTTCCAAATTTAATACTTTATATTTATTCCACCTTTATATGGTTATGATTTCCCATATTTAATGCTTTCACTTTAAACATGAGAAATCATAACCATACAAAGATGGAAATAAATATAATCGTTGGATCAACATAATCAATCTAACGGTGAGATTGATTGGTAGTAACTTAGTAGTAACACAACTTTCTTATTTTCTTATAGTATCTTTCCCTAATTTATATTATATTACGTTATTCAACTTGAAATAACCACCTTCATATTATATAACAAAGCATGAGGGGTTAGGTGGGGTAGGATCGAAAATTCTCACGTTGAAAAATCAATAATGTAAGGTTGTAATTTGCAAAGGACAAACAATGTGAACATTTGAAAATGATGAAATATTTTAATACTTGGTCAACATTTGGAAAAGTAAACCATTTTTTGGGCCTCCATTTGTCTTATTTGTAATTGGATTAATGTTAATTAAGTGTTTTTTTTTTTTTTTTTTTGGTAAAAGAATTAAGTGTTTGATATATACCAAAATGCGATGGAACATCTGCATCATGTTTGGTCAAGAAGCATACGCGTCCTTAATATTGCGAAAACAATGTGTATTGGGTGATTCAAACATTACCTACATCATTATTTTTCCCATTTTTTGTTAGCTGGATGGTGACTATTACTGACTGCCACTTTAAAAGAAGAAAAGAGAAATATGAAAACATACTATAGCAATGATCAAAGAAGTAGTACGTCTATATGTGTATAACAAACAAACTAATAAATATATTTTTAAAAATTGCGTTTGAAAAAATGATAGTTAGAATAACCCATCCCTATTAAAAAACATAAAACAAACATTTTTTTTTAGTTTAGGGCTAGGCGATAAAATATTTGTCATGCCTACCCTAAAAGTTTAGAGCAAATACTTGAAGGAAGGGTCTTCCTAATACTTGCGTGGATACTTGGCAAAAGACAAAAAGAAAATAAAAAATATTTAAAGGAGAAACTTGGTAAAATGAATACGAAGTACAAAGGTAAAAAATTCTTGTACATATACTTACACTTAGAGGTGTTAACGGGCCGAGCCGAGCTTTAATCTTAACGGGCCAAGTCTGTATTTAAACGTGTCCGACTGGCCTTAGACTGTTACCTGTCACGAATATAATATTGGCCTGTGGCCTGGTTTATTTACAAAAAATAAAAGCCTGTGTGAAGCCTGTTAGCATGTTAAAGAATAAAAATAAGAGAACAAAATTCCCCAAAAAATCAATTTCCAGATAGAAACCTTAGCTTCCAATTTGCAGCAATAATTTACAAAGTCTACAATAAATAAATAAAAACTAAAGTGAGAGAAGGTAGATAACAAGTTATATTATCTTAGCCCATTATAAAATAAAGTGCCAACAAAATTAAAAAAAAAATGACACAAACAAGCAGTGCAGTGCACTATGCAACGAATGAGTTTTTGTGGGTTTGTTTGAGTGAAGGAGGATGAAGGATAATATAGAACAACACTAATAATTCCATAAATATACATAAATTCAATATATATCCAAATAGCATAATATAGAACAAAATCATTCATAAAGTCTGTTAAACCAATAAAATGAGGTGTAATAAATTGATGAGAGAGAAAGAGTTATTACAAGTAGTATAAAAAATATAAATAAATATTTATAGACTAGGCTAGCCTGGGAGGCTCTAAGGTCGAGCTTATGAATTAGAGCCTGAGGCCTTTTTATTAAACGAGCTTTTATACAAGTCCAAGCCTGGTTCCAACACGAGCTTTTATTAAACGAGCTCAGGCCTTTACGAGCCGAGCCAAAGGCCCCTGAAAGGCCCCTGTCTCGTTTACCACCCCTACTTACACTAGTGTAATACTATATACTTTTATATCATATAATAATTTTATATAAAATGTAATTTTCATGGGTTAGAATTATTGATCATGTTGATCTTTTGTGCTAGTTTTTTTTTTAAAAACTAAGTATTAAAAAAAAATTCAAATAGGGGTCTAATTGCATTTAGAGGGGTGTGTGAGAAAAGTTTAATTCAAATACAGGGACATGATAAGACAGAAATCAAACCAAAATAAAGAAACTTAGTACAAATTGAAAGCAAGATTATGTAATTAATAATATAAAGAGAGTATATATCTAAAAAATCTAGGATCACAACCCCAAAACTGAAAATGCTTATCATATGTAGAGGAAGCTGCACAGTTTGTTCTAATTGATAGTACAATCCTAGTATTTTCAAAGCAAAATTTTTATTGTGTTACATCCACTACTTAAGAGAGCAAACCTCGAGCGGTTGTAAAATAATTCTTTTGTGATTGAAAGGTCATATATTTGATAAAGGAAATAGGTTCTTTGTAAATATGCAATGGTAAGGTTATGTATAAGAATTGTCCTCACCTCTACCCTTATTGTAACGCCCCGTCTGCAGCCGGTTAATTAACATTCATATGATAGTAAGCGCAGCATGCTCAACTTAATTAATGCGGAAGCTAACTAAATAAATTTTATCTTTTTCCTTATGTAATGCAAACTTTTTTACTTCCATGGCCTAAATAAAACGGACAACATTTCCTCTGTATTCTGGACTACTGAGAATAATTCCCACTATGATAATCTCCACCTGATTGATAGTTTAATATAATCCAGACATATACCATATTACCCAGCCATCCATGGCATAGGCTATCTCAATATCACACTGTCTCAAAATAATGTTCATGATGTTACTTACATAATTACATCAAATAAACAAAAGAGATGCAATTAAATAAGTAACATAGACCTGAACATGCATAACTAACAGCATATACAAACTATCGACATGGCATAGACATCTCCTATGCTCTCAAAAAAAATACATGGTATGTACAACTCAAAATATATTATGTCAGGTACAAATCTAAGTATCCACAAGACCCTGACAATCATGTCAAGTAATATCTCTCATCTGGCCTCTTGCCACGCGATGCCTCGGCACCATCCGCTCCTGTACCTGAAATGGTGATCCCCATAACACGGGGTGAGATAATATAATTACCTCAGTAAGCTAGGGACCCTTGGAGGGCTCCTCCACCCCTAAGCTCACTTCTGGTATAAACACAATATAAAAATCCATGCATGCATTAGAATATGTATGACAATGCAGTGTGCAATAATATAATCCTACTGGCCAGAGAATATAACAAGTATGTATTACGCAAGGAAACACTGTCTTGCAACATACCGTATGAGGAAACACCGTCTCATACTATGCATAAGGAAACACCGTCTTATGCCTCACACAAGGAAACACCGTCTTGTGTGACACACAAACATACATACATATACATGCAACATATAGCAAGTTATATCCACATACCATGTAAAAGTACCATCCTCCCTCGGAGTCTGGTGGAACAAACGGGGGATTAACCCCAAGGACCAAAAGCTTACCTGGCAAGCAGTGTCCTCCAATAATTCCCGTGTCCACAAAGTCACGATCTTTCACAAAGTCACAACCTATTTCCAAGATGTGAAGACAATTAGTATTCCTATATACGAGTCTACCACATTTAATTTTCAAGACTACACATTCCAGAAACCTATACTTGATTTTTAGTCCAATTTATCAAAGTGTCCTAAACGGCCAGTTCATAATTTTTCCTTTTACGAGAACCAATCCCAAGCATATTTAACAAAGGGAGCCACGTCCAAATCACTCTCTAACTATCCATACCATGACTTACCTCAATATGAAAAATCCACAAATCTCCAACTCAAGCGAATGTGGATTCCAATCCGTGGAATTTGCTCAAAACAACGTTGGGATCAACTCTACAACATGAAACAATAATAACCAATCACTATTAATCTCCTAAAATATCAATTTTTGGATGGTCACTATTCATCATAACCCTAAATTCGAAAATTTCAAGAAAATGGAGTTTTAAGAGTTGGAAACTCACCACACAACACCCTAAAACGATGAGAGCAGCTCCTTTCAAGCTTCCATGGAGCGGGAACCTCTCAAACAACCCAAACACACAACCCGTGAAATCTTGGATGAGGATATCTCTTTCCACAATAAAACCCAACCGGAAATGAGCTATGATTTAGAAAGAGGAGAAGATTTGAAGCGGTTTTGGCTTTGGAACGGATGCATTTCGTTGAGAAATGAGAGAGTTACGATTTTTGAAAAATCAAAAGCTCTCAAGCCATGGAAATGAGCTTCTGTCGAGAAAGAAGGTAAAGGAACGCACGCGGAGAGAAGAAAATAAAGCTATTTCAAACTTAAAAACTTAAGTTACTTTGATTGGGTAAAATCTTATCTATCTACGCACCTCCATTCGTTCCCAAACTTTGCACACTAGTCCAGAATACTTTTAAGGTAATATTTATAATTTCACTTTTCACTTTAGGGTAACTTTATTTACCCGCATTTCTACCACTAACTATCATTTTAACTCCTTTTTCACCCAAGGTGACTTTATTTCTTTTTCTTTTACTTTCCTTATAATTATTCCTCAATTTCATGATTAAAATTATTACTTCATAATTAAATCCAACACTACATGTGAGGGTTATTATACTTATTAGTCGGGGGTTGATTTTTTACATCCACTACCAGGGTAGAATTTTTGATATTGTTACTTCATTAACAGAAGGGTCCTTGGAAGCCTTTGATGTTGATTCTTCGTCCTTGGTCTTTCTTCCAACTGAAAATGCAGGATGATTAGGGTTAGGAAGGGACATTGTGTCACTTGCTAGCATAACAACAACCATGGACATTGTTGGTCTATCAACTGCATCTTCCTCTACACACAACAAATCAATGTGTATGCACTTCATAGCTTCATTGGCTATGTATGTCTTTTTCAGTGTTGGATCTAGCAGTTCCAAACTTTGTCCTTCACACCAAACTCTCCAACTCTGCATGCAAATTTGAATATTTAGAAACTCTACTTGAAACACATGCTATCACTTTTGTTACATCAATTTCTCAATGATATGAGTGCAACAAAACTCACATATACAAGAAAACTTTGACCATGCTCTGAAAGATAGAATCCACTGTTCCTTTTCCCAAAAATGGTTTCTAATAAAAGAACTCAAAAGCTGAAAACATCAGATTTCATTGAATATAACCCTTCCATAGCATATTCTAGAGCCATGTATCCACGGTTTAAAATCAATAGAAAACCGTTAGTTTGTCAATGTATCAAAGTTTTTGAATTAAATACATATTAATATGAGTATGAAAAAAAAGATATGCCAATTACACATTCTAGGTGCCCATAACTCTTTTAGTGTTGTCCTCAATCTAGCCTTTTACAAATGTCCTTGCTAATCCAAAATCTCCATGAAGGTATAAAAGTCCTTTTCCAATTCTATTAATAATGTTCACTCATAACTTTCAATCTATTTTCTTTCATTTTTCCTCATCTGAAAAACAATTAACAAAGGAAATGTTTTTTGACACTTGGATATATGGATCAGAGAACAAATAAAAAACTTAGATATGTAGATCGATTGTATGCAACTTTATCCTGATATTTTCACAAAAGGTTATTTTTTAAACTTGAATATGTGACCTTTTGCGATCACAAGAAACAAATTTACCACTGCTCTAAGACTCACCCTGAGGATAAGTTTTACACTCAATCTTAATCGTTGATCTCATTTGTATTCAACAACTCACATAATTAATGATAAGGGTAAATAAGTAAATTCGAATATTTTACCTCTTAAAACCCCCAAAATGGGGGAAAATAAATTTTAAGAATAATAAGGATTTTTTGAAAATTCCCAATTCCTTTCCCTCACATTTTTAAACATAAATAAGGGAAGAGATTAATAAAATCCTCCCATTCCTTTTTTTTTCTCTCCTAAAATAACTCTCAAACAAGCCATAGATGGCTGAAATATAACCAAAGAATTCATGAATAAGAATTTCATGCAACATCCAATTTTCATTTATAAATACAATTAAATCACACTTGATTATACTCGACAAGACAGTTGTCTTCCCAATCACCAAAAACACTCAAAATCACGAAAAAAACTAATTAAACTAAAACGATTAATAGCCTATCTAACTAAAATAGAACAAAATGAAAACTAAGAATTAAAGAAAAATATGGTCAGAATAAAAGGGGTTAATATTCAGAACATAAGAAAAATAAAAATAAAAATAAAAAATCAAGAAAAATGATAAAAACCGATGCGATTTTCCTGACAATGGCGCCAAATTTGACGTGTGATGTAACACTCCGTGTATACCCGGAATATTAACATTACATCGTATTAAGCGGTGCTTAATTAAAAATGCGAAATATTCTTTTTCTTTTCAATTATGACATCATTATCAATTACCAACTTGATTACTTAATCAATTTCATAAAAACCAATACCTGTATGTAAATTGCAAAATAACTAACTAAAATACCTCATAACATATAGATAAGTGTGTATCTAAAATCACGGATCTACATCACGTAGTCCGGACAATATCCTGATACATTATTACAACATCAAATAAAACTAAGACATAACAAGTCTACGTGGCATGGACAAACCCCATGCTCACCAAATAACAACATCAAAACACAGAGTCTCAACAATATAATCCATAACATATAATGAAACAAAGCATAAAGGCAGCATGCATATCCAACATCCAACAGTCAGCATATACAATATCTAACTCAACTCCGGCCTCCTGCCGCCTGAGGTCTCAACATTACCTGAACCTGAAATAAGCGTCCCCAAACGTGGGGTGAGATCTCTAATCAAAGAAATCTCAGTAAGACAAGGGGTCCCAAGCTCACTTACATGTGCAATATAAGTTCTAAAAGCAGTAATTCAATATAAGTTCCAAAACTATGCAGTGCAACAGATATCTATGACATGTGTGTTTATCGCTATCTACTGGCCAGAGAAATGCAGGAATACGTCTATACCCACATGAGTACAAGGAACACCGCTTGCACCTCACCCACAGCCTCACCATCTTATATGTACTACATACTCAAGCTTACCGTATAGGTGGACATCACATGCATATCATAAAAGCACATTGCATATAATAGCTCAACAACATTTTCAAAACATCAAAGAGACTCCTAGTGGCAGGAGGCTAGAGATGAGTTAGATATTGCTATATATCCTGACATGACTGGATATTAGTTGCTGTTTATGTTTTGCTGCTATTTTTATGATATTGAGTTGAGACTGCTGTTGGGGCTATGTTGCCATATTTGGTGAGCATGGGGTTTGTCCATGCCACATAGACTTGATTATGTCTTCTTTAAGTTAAAGTTGTATTAATGTATCAGGATTTTAGTCCAGGCTATGTGTTGTAGTCCTGTGACTTAGATACTCACTTTATATTTATATATGTGGTATTTCAGTTAGTTGTCTTGTAATTTACATACATGCGTTATTTTATGAAATTGTTTAAGTAATCAACTTGGCTAAGGTTAATGACGTAATAATTGAATTAAAGAAAAAGTTATTCCACATTTTAATTAAGCGTGGCTTAATACGATAGTATGTTAACAAACCGGGTTAACACGGGCGGTTACATAGAGCATGAAAGCCATAAAATTGTTGGATCTTGTGGATCCATGGTTCTGGATTTCCTCCGGCAAATCGTGGAATTGTTAGCTTGATGGATTTGAAAGCATTGTTACCAAAGAGACATCCAAGTCCCTCACCGGACGAGCCTTCTGTTTTGGATTTGTTTTTCTTGTTTTGGTCCATCTTACCCTCGATTAAAGTTAACTTTATATTCATCTCTTGCAGCAATTTACCTAAGGATTCGAATTGTTCATCGTGGTGTTATAACCTGGACATACATTCATTGATTGCACCTTATTTCACAGCATTGCGAGTTCCCTCTGCCATGAGGAGTAGCAGAAGTTATGCTCTCAATGAAAGCACCAAAATGATAGTACTAGACAACAATTAAGAAGAAAACTCAGTTTATTAATGAAGGAACCAACGACAATTCGAGGATGCCGGCAACTCCAGCAATTTTAAGGAAAGAAGGAGAATTCTGTTACAACTTTACGCTACCTTCCTTAGAGAAGGGATTCCTAATTAAAGAGGTGAACCAGTAATTCCTACGTTGTGCTTCTACAAGTTAAGGCCCATTATTACAAGTTTTACTAAAATAGATGCTAATAGGTAATGAGTTAGGCTTGAGTTCAAGTGGCCCAAGCTCACATAACATAATCTTCAGTCCACCTAGAACGCACCCTGGACCGGCTGTCACAAATTCCTCTTGTTGACCCACCGCTTCATCTATTTCAAGTGGTTCTGTCTCATGCGTTTCATCAACAGTATCACCGACAACTCCACCGAAAACTTCTCTGTCTTCTTTCACGTCTTCGTCTAGTATAAGGGTCGTATCAGTACCTAGAGCCGGCAAAACGGGCTCGGCTTGACGGGCCAACCCGCCCAACCCGCCAAACGGGGCGGGTCGGGCTGAGTTTTTCAACCCATCTCAAAAGTGGGGCGGTGTGGGGCGGGCTCATTTTTTGGCGGGCATAGGCGGGTCGAGGCGGGTCAGTGTAAAATAGGCTTGGGCTGACGGGCCAACCCGCCCACCCGGCCAAACGGGGCGGGGCAGGTTGAGTTTTTCAGCCCACTTTCAAAAGTGGGGTGGACCGGGCTGCCTCATTTTTTGGCGGGTTGATGGCGAGCGGGGCGGGGCGGGCCACCCACTTTTCCACCTCTATCAGTACCCCTTGGCAGCAAATTCGATACCCAACTCCTACCTCCACTTGAAACTTGGGAGTGTCTTCGATTCTGACTTGCAAGAGCTGAGAAACATCTTTTCCAATGAAACTATAAGAAGCACCACAATCCACTAACCCTACTACCTTTGTACCATTTATAGAGCCCCACAACCTTAAGGTCTGGTTTAAGGAGAGTCCCATTAGACTTTGCATGGATAACTGTAGAGGAATCTCATCCTCTTCAGCTATACTTGTTCCTACTGCATCATCATCGTGGCCTTCGCTGTTTTTTTCGCCACCATCGATCACCAAAAAATACTACTATGTCCAGGGTTCCATTTCTCTTTATAGTTGAGACAAATCCCTTTCTTTCGATGCTCCTAAAGTTTGCTTGTGATAACTTCTACTAGAATTTACAACTCTAGAAGCTGCATTGTTATTAGGGCTGGGATGAGAGTTTACAAGTAGCTGGGATGGGAATTTTTGAAGATAATACTAGTTTTTGGATTATTAATTGGAGCCTTGCCCCGTATAATAATTTTGATCCGAATTTGCTCTTGGGCCAAATGAGCTAAAACCCATATCATTTCGAGTTTGGGCCATCCTTGATCCACCCTTCTCGAGTCATTACACATCAACCCGTCTGCAAGCCAAGCAAGGTTTCGTCGTTCCATCTTCAATGCTAATTTCATTATCTCCGTAGCCTAGCATTATGATTCATGAGTTCCTCTTTACTCAATCCATTAAGCCAAATTCCCCTTAAAATTCCTTCATCCACATAGTATAACGGTCATGTCAGGCAGGACCGGGGAAGCCCGTGGCAGGGATTACCACCAATGAGCCAAACTACTCCAATCCTAGTACATCAAGTGGGTCCAACACCACATCTCAACGCAAAATCTTAATGGTGGAGTTGTGGTGTCGGACCCAACTTAATGTACTTGGAGTAGCTTGGCTCATTGGTGGTGATCTCTCACCACGGGCTTCTCGCGGGCCCGCCTGGTCCCATAACTCGCTTAAACTCATCTTTATATTTTCTCACACTGCTGATTTGGCGCACCATCAACAACTACCGATAAGGATTATCCTTACACTTAGAACAGTAATAGAACTCAAAGAGAAAATGAGAAAAATGAGAGAAAGAAACTAAAATACTCATCTGTTATTCATCCAAAAGTAAAGTACATATATTCAGTCTATCCAAGCTAACGTCAGAGACAACATTGAAAAACAGAATTAAAGCAATTAAACTAGTTCTAAAGTAACTAACCGTTACACTGGTTATAAAGTAACTGACTATTAAATTTAAAACTCCCCCTCAAGATGGAGTGTGTACATCAATCACAGCCATCTGGGACAGTAGTGAAAACAAGGATGAAAATGGCAGTGGCTTGGTGAAAACACCAGCCAATTGATGTTGAGAACGAATGGGCATCAATCGAATAAGACCAGAGGATACTTGATCACAGACAAAATGACAATCTATTTCAATATGCTTTGTCCGTTCATGGAAGGTTGGATTAGAAGCAATGTGGACCGCCGCTTGATTATCATAAAACATTAGAGCCGGAGGTGGACTACAAACATTAAGGTCCTGCAACAACTGTGACAACCAACGAAGTTCTGCAGCAGTGGAAGCCATTTCTCTATATTCAGATTCAGCTGAAGATCTAGAGATAGTTGTTTGTTTCTTGGACTTCCAAGATATCAATGAATTGTTAGCATATGGGTGTCCTAGAGACAATCTTTTGATTAAATAAAGGACACTGGATGCAGAACTTTGTTTGTCGCAAATAAATGAAAGCACTATTTATTCAGTTTCATATTGTGTCTCGATAGTATTGTTAATATTATATGAACGAACTGGATAAACCCCTTGGAATAGAACAGGTATCTCTTGAGTATCTGTGATGAGATCACGATCATGAGGATTCAAGGATATTGCATGTCTATTCCTAATTATATGTTCCTAGTCTAGAGACACTGAATTTGGGGATCAGTGATCTCGAGTAAAAGACTAGTACGACTTATCTACTTGTATATGGATACAAGGTAAAGACCTCATGAGCTGCAGATATGGAGATATCTTAGCTAAAGTCGTGGGTGGACCTATAAGAGTATATCTCGCACTGAACAGACCCAAAAGAGACTCTATGAGGAAATCTCACAGATAGTGTCATTAGAGTAATCTCTTTATGTTTGGGTATGTCTTTCCTTAGACCAGAAGTTATTACCTAGACTGTGTTCTTGAAGGCATGTTTTGATTGTATGCCTCGTCTGCCTGAAACATGGATACTCATAGGTATACTGTTGGGCGTGTCCTTAAAGGGCACAGGGCTAGGGTAATAAGCTGAAGGAATTCGTCAAATCTCTGTGAGAGGTTAAGTTATCTGTAAACCGGAGAAATCGGGATGACATTTACAAGGACTCGGGAATCTATGCATAGTAAAAGAGATCATGAGATGATCTGCCTTTAGAGTCAGTAAATTGAAGATTCCCTATTTCGAATAAAGCTTACCCTAAACCGCAGGGGTTGATACATTTCCTTACCCTAGGTTAATGGGAAGATAACCGAGACGAAGGGAAATATATACGGCAACCAAATATGTGCAATAGGTTGATCAAGTCATTAATCTGACTAGTTCTGGGGCAACAAAGCATTGCTAGTGCTCTGTGTTGTCATTAATTGGGTTGTGGGCTTGTTGGGCCAAACCCAGTTATATCAGAAGCTAAGTTGGACCTAATGGGTCACACACTAACACCTTGTAGTCATGATGGACTAGCTTTAAAGGTATTGGGCCTAATAATGGTTGTTAGCCCAAGAAGCTGTTTGGAAGCCCACCTAAATGGGTGGGTGGTGCATGGAGTTTAGTAATGGGTTTGGATAGTCCAAGCCATTACTAATTAATTTAATTAGTTAAATTAATAATCAAATATTTGAATTTCGAATTTTGAATTTGAAATTTGAATTTTGAAATTTGAATTTAGAATTTGAATTTCGAAATTCGAATTTTGAATTTGAAATTTGAAATTTGAAATTTGAATTTTGAAATTTGAATTTGGATTTGAATTTTGAAATTCGAATTTTGAATTTGAAATTTGAAATTTTGAATTTTGAATTTGAATGTTTGAACGTTTGAATTCAAGTGTTTGAATTCGAATTTGAATTGGTTTTGAAAAGTTGTTTCATAACAAAAGGATAAGACAGGATCTTATTGGAGCATATTCCTTGGATCAAGAAGCATCTTTGGAGCACTTCCTTGGCTGTTTGGTGCGCAAGTTTAAGTGATAAGAATGACATCTTATCACTTAAAACAAAGCTCCATTCAGATTTGGTGGTTGAGGGAATCAGTGGGTGAGTTGATTCAAATTTTGAATGCAACTACTCAATATATTTGGACCCCTTCTTGGGCTGAATTATGCGAATGAAAAGTATATACTATATGATAGTTTATGAATTTAAGTTTAAATTATTTTGAATTTAATTTCATGTGGATAAGATTGGAGGTTGTTGGCAAAATTGGTTTTGCAACAGCTCCACCTTATCCTCCCTAATCCATGCGCAAATTTCAAATGGGTTTGAAATTTAGTTTTCATTTTGAATGATTTAAATCCCTCCTCCTCTCCAAGTGTGCGCATAACACTTGTTCCTCACCTTAGGGTTTTGTGAAAACCTAGCCAACTCTCCTCCATCTATGCACCATTCTGTAGGGTAGCTCACTACACCTTTCCAAACAGAATACCTAGCCTCCACCTTCACCACTTGTGCGCATAGCAAGCCTCACTGTGGTGTTCATCTGGTGGCTTTCAAGAAAGGGTTCTTGCATCATTGACGAACGGTGGTGTGGATCACCATTAGAGGGTTTGAACCCTTCAAGCCTGACATCTGATCTCCCTGACTGATCAGGCCAAAAACAAGGTAACATCATGCTGTCTTAAAGCATGAACCTATGTGTGCATGTATGTTCCGCAGTAAAATTTTTGTTTTACACCTTACATGCATCGGCCTTCAAAGGCCAGTTTACTATCAAGTGGTATCAGAGCCCGGTTGCTTTACCATCGACGGGTGATGGTACCTTGTTTGTGAAAAGAGTTTTTCACGGTAAAAAATCTTTAAAGGGTTAAAGTTTAAATTCTGCATATGGATTTTGAATCACAAATCCTTTAAAGTGTTAAAGTTTTTGTTTTTATGAACATGAAAATTTGATTCTGTGTTCATAAAACATTATGCATCATGGTTTAGTTTTCTTTTTCTTTATGAAAGTTTTAAAAGGAACACCCTTTTTGAAAGGGTAGATTCGGCCATGGAGGGTACTAAGAGTACCTTGAATGATTTCTTATTTTTCTCCATGAATTGTGTCATGTTTATATGCATGAAATTTTGTGACAAAATTTATCATATAGTCACCTATATGATTCGGCCATGTAGGGATTTATGGCTACATGCATGGTTTAATTTTGTTTTCTTTAAGAAAGAATTAACAAAATTTGAATTGAAATTGTTTTTAAATTCGGCCAATGAGAAATTTAAGATTATGAATCTTGATGTTATTTTGATGTTTAAATGTTAAATGTCAAAATACATGTGAAAATGTTATGTGATAATATAATGTTTGTGTTTGCAAGTTTTGAACTTTTCAGGTACAAACAGGAAGGGGATGGTCATGGTGCCCGGATTTGAATTTTTTTGAATTTTAAATTAATGTGTAATCGCGCATTTTAATTTACAAGTGTATTTGTAATTTAAATTTTGTAATTTTGTCCCTCCAAAATGTTATGGAGTTTCTTTAATTATTTGTAATTAGAGAAATAGGCTAGTGGCGTATAGACGACAAGCGGCCGTTGCTTAAAGAAGCAAAAAGGACAAAAGCGCGAGCACCATGGCTATCTCAATATAAACTGTTTATATGCATGTATGATTAGAACGTCTAGTATGCATGAATTGGGCAAACCGCGTTTTGTATGGTTATTATGTTTGTCCAAAAGCGACTAGTGTATACCGATAGGTGTTTGACATAGGTAACGACTAGCATGATAACTTACAATATGCGTTTGATGGGACCTAATTAACCCCAAGATAAAAGGAACCCTTAAAAGGAATAAATAATTAAGCATATGATTGCCTCCCACCACCAATGCTACTTAAAACTCTTCTACATAGTGGTGCTCCACAACTCAGTTGGGACCCACTATTTCGTTGGGCTAGAGTAGTGTTTGAAGTGTAAGACACTTAGGGTGCTGGTTTAATGCTTAACTAAGACATAAGTTGCAGGCACAGCCGGGCTCATGTGCTTAGGGTAATGGTGCTAGGTTGGTTGCATGAGATGCACCACTAAGTGACAAAGTGTTGTCAACCTAATGTTAAGAGAGGGTATGAGATACTGTTGATAAAGATCAACCCTTTATTTAAATTAATCTTGCGGTCTCAGACGGAGATTAAAATAAATAATCGCACTCTTAATCCCACTAAGGTAAAATCTAAAGTAGATTAACCCTAAGTCAAAAGGAAGGGTCATTGACTTAGATAAAATAGTGGGAGGGGCAAATTATTTCAAGTCTTTAATAATTTGCTTTTAACTACATAACCGTATATTAACTAAAACTATCTTTACATCCTTTTCAGCTTATAGTATGACTAATCCACTGTCACTGCGTTCAATACTTGATACGAATAAACTGACCGGTTCAAATTTTATGGACTGGTATCGGAACCTCAGAATAGTTCTAAGGGCCGAAAAGATTGCCTATATTTTAGATGCTGTAATACCCGTAGCTCCACGGGAAGGGGAAGAAGGGTTTGCGGAATTTGATTTCGTAACCCATCAACAGCACTTGGATGATAATGTGATGGCAGTATGCATTATGTTGGCATCCATGTCGCCTGAACTGCAAAAGCAGCATGAGTATATGGATGCTCCCTCTATTATCGTACATCTCAAGGAGTTGTATGATATTAAAGGCAGGCATGAGAGGAATGAGGCCTCAAGAGAACTGTTCTCTTGTAGGATGACTGAGAGCATGTCTGTTGGCAGCCACGTTCTCAAGATGATCGGGCTGATTGAGAAGCTAGGAAACCTAGGCTTCATCATGGATGCCGAGCTAAGTAATGACTTAGTCCTCACCTCACTTCCACCTTCCTTCAGTCAATTCATCATGAATTACAATATGCATGGGATGCAAGTGAGCTTGCCTGAGTTGTTAAGCATGTTAACAACAGCTGAAGTGTCTATCAAGAAGGATAGGACACAGGATCTTTTGATTGGTGGGCCTAGCAAGGCCAAGGGAAAGGGTAAGGAGCCTGCAAAAGGTGACCCCCTTAAGCCCAAAGGAAAATCCAAGAAGAAGAAGGGCAAGAAGAAGGGTAAGAAGGCACCTAAGGACAAGGGTGATGCTGAGTGCTTCCATTGTGGCAAGAAAGGCCACTGGAAGAGGAATTGTCCAGACTACTTGAACAATGTGAAGGACAAGAAGCATGGTGATGCTTCTACCTTAGGTATTTTCATGATTGAGATAAATTATTCTTATGCTAATCCATCCTCATGGGTATTGGATACCGGATGCGGTTCTCATATCTGCAATATGTTGCAGGTACTTAGGAGCCCAAGGAGATTGGATAGAAACGAGGTGGATCTCCGCGTTGGTAATGGAGCAAGAGTTGCTGCTCATTCAGTTGGAGATGCTGACCTTATTTTGCCTACGGGCCTTTTATTGCATTTGAATAATTGTCTTTATGTTCCGCATATTTCTAGAAACATTATTTCAATTTCTTGTTTAGAACAAGATGGTTATACTTTCAGTATTAGGGATGGTACTTTTTCTATCATTTTGAATGATATGGTTTACGGTACTGCTTCTTTAATAAATGGATTGTATGTGTTGGAAATGGGAAATGAAGTGCTCAATATAGACGTGAAACGACCTAGGACGGATAATCAATCTTATCTTTGGCACTGTAGACTAGGGCACATAAATGAAACAAGATTGTCTAGGATGCATAGAGATGGATACCTGGACTCTATGGATTTGGAATCCTATGGACAGTGTGAATCTTGTCTAGCTGGGAAAATGATTCAACAAAAGCCCAAAGGGCTTGAGAGTCATAGGGCTAGTGAGTTATTAGAACTCATTCATACAGATGTATGTGGCCCAATGTCTATTGAGGCTAGAGGTGGATATTCTTATTTCATTACCTTTACAGATGACAAATCAAGATTTGGGTATATATACCTAATGAGATATAAATCTGAAGCGTTTG
>JAVKPL010009609.1:0-37802 GCA_032173675.1 Gastrolobium villosum
GATGGTGCTCGCGCTGTCGAATCTAGAAGGCAACGCCGTGAGTGTTGCAAATCACTAGAAAGAAGAACTAACCAATCTGGTTATCGGCCCAGCCATGAACGTGACCGGAGAGAAGACTCTCCAAGAGACCGCTGTGTACAAGCTCATCCACACCATAGAGGAAGACGGGGAAAAGATGACGAAGACTAAGCTGTCATCAAGCACGGAGTGAGAAACATGATCTCCGGCGGGTTGAGTGAAGGCGGAGAAACGGCCAACGCCAGGAAGAAACACTTGAAACAATGTTTGGCGGTAGCTGGTAAAGTCATTAGCAAAGTGAAAGTTGATTCATGTCCAACCAAGCCTAAAATCATGTGGGACTACAGCGATTCGGGCGACGTCCTTCGCGGACATGATGACCCTCTAGTCATTCAAGCAACAATCGCCAACTTTGGCGTTAATCGCGTGTTTGTTGATCACGGCAGTTCTGCTGATATCTTGTTTTTACCATGTTTCTGGGTGTTAGGGTTTGCAGCCAATGACTTAACCCTAGTTGCAGGTGTACTCTCAGGTTTCAACGCAACAATCACCAAGCCGCTTGGAATGATAAACCTACGTTTGTCCATGGGAACGCCACCCACTTCAAGGTCTGCTGACATCCAGTTCCTGGTGCTTGACACCTCTTCAGCATACAACGCAATTCTCGGCAGAAGGATGTTCGCCGCCTTCGAGGCGAGCGTGTCACACCCACACTTGGCGATGAAGTTTGTAGCCAGGGACAACAAAGTCGCAACGGTGAGAGGCGACCAAACCGTAGGCAGGAGCTGCTACAATATATCCCTGAGACCAGCGACCTAAGTTACCTTCAAAGATCAACCAATACCCCAGCAAATGACAACCCCGCCAATCAAAGGAAGCCCTAGCAGGAAAGGGAAAGAGCATGACCAATGTTTCTTAGTAGATTTTGATGCAAGAGACGACCCTCGAGTGGAACATGCCAGACCCACTCAGGTGGAGCATTAGAACATGTCGTGTTGGGCCGCTAACCAAACAACAACCATCGGGGTGACAGTGGACCTTGAAATGAAATGCAAGTTGATCAAGCTGCTCAGAGACAACAGAGATCTGTTCGCTTGGAAACCATCAGAATGCCAGGCATTCACCCTGAAGTGTGCTGCCACCGGTTATCTATGGACCCCAAAGCAAAGCCCGTCTCCCAGATAAATAGAAAGTTTGGTCCTGACCGCCAAAAGGTCATTGATGAAGAAGTTAAGAAACTCCACGACGTCGGCTTCATTAGGGAAATGAAATACACCACTTGATTATCCAGCCCGGTATTGGTGAAAAAGTCCAATGGAGCGTGGAGGATGTGTGTCGACTACACTGACCTGAACAAGGTATGTCCCAAGGATGCTTATCCATTTCCCAACATTGACCAGTTGGTCGATAACGCATCAAGTTTCAAAATGTTATCATTCATAGATGCGTACTCTGGTTATAATCAAATCCCACTGCTCGAGGAGGACCAAGATAAAATGGAGTTCATCGCCCAGAACACCAACTATTGTTATACAATGATGCCCTTCGGTTTGAAGAATGTTGGTGCCACATACCAGCGGATGATGAATAAAGTGTTCAAAGACTTGATTGGCGAAAGCATCGAAGTCTATATCAATGCCATGATCGCCAAATCGAGAACGCCAAAACAACACTTGTTAGACCTTCAAGGCATGTTCTAAAGGTTGAGAAAGTACAACATGCACCTGAATCTTAGCAAATGCGCTTTCGGCATCCCCGCCGGCAAGTTTCTCGGCTTCATGCTTACTGAGAGAGGCATTGAAATTAACCCTGACAAATGCAAGGTGGTTATTGAAATACGAAGCCCCCGAACAGTCAAGGAAGCTCAACAGTTAACCGGGAGGCTTGTAGCCCTCACTCATTTTTTGGCAAATTCAGCACATAAGTCCCTCCCCCTTTTCGGCTTACTCAAAAAAGGAACCACCTTTCGATGGTCCGAAGAATGCGAGAAAGCCTTCCAAGAGTTTAAAAAAGCACTCTCTTGCCCACCAGCCCTCGCCAAGCCAGACAACGGCGAGACATTGTATCTGTACCTCGCCGTAGGTGCCGAGGCTGTCAGCGCAGCTTTGGTCAAAGAATCAAAAGAGGAAGGGCAGAAACCGGTCTACTTTATCAGCAAAGTTCTTCAAGGGGCTGAACTTCGGTACCAACAGGTGGAAAAGTCACCTTCACACTTATCTTTGCCGCATGAAGGTTGAGACCATATTTCCAGTGTCATCCAATCACCGTCAGGACCAATCAGCCAATCCGCCAAGTTTTGCACAACCCTGACGAAAAAGAAGCGCCCATTTCTGCATAGTACAAGGGCAATTGTATAAGAGAGGACTCTATACTCCACTTCTGAAATGTCTCAACCCCAGTGACGTTCAGTATGTTTTTGAAGAAATCCATGAAAGATTCAACGGTCATCACATGAGCGGGCACTCGCTTGCAAAGAAAGCACTGAGAGCGGGCTTTTATTGGCCAACAATTGAGCGCGACGCCCGCGAGCACGTCAAAAAATGTGAAAAATGCCAGAGGTTCACCGTGGCCATTCTATAAGTTGGGGCTCGACATTCTAGGTCCCTTTCCCATGGCGGATGGCCGGGTCCAATGGTTGATTGTCGCCATAGACTACTTTACCAAGTGGGTAGAGGCTGAACCTGTAGCCACCATCACGTCTTAAAAGGCGAGGATGTTCTTTTGGAGAAGCATTGTCTACCGCTTCGGCATCCCAAGAGAAATCATTACAGATACGGTACCCAATTCACCAACGCTAAATTCCAAAAATTAATGGGAAATTTACAGATCAAGCATCACTTTGCCGCAGTAGAACACCCCCAATCCAACGGCTTGGTGGAGTCAGCCAACAAAATGTTGGCTAAAGGAATCAAGGAGAAATTGGAAGGGCATAAAGGGGTGTGGGTTGACAATTTAGACATCGTCCTGTGGGGATACAGGACAACCGCCCAGTCCTCCACAAGAGAGATGCCTTTCAGACTGACATACGACACTGAAGCCATGATCCCTGTAGAAGTTGGTGATCCCTCTTGGCGACGGGATCACGTTGCCGAGGTCGCTAACAGTCAAAATCTTAAGGAAACATTAGAACTACTAGATGAACTCAGAGGATATGCTGCTCAGTCTGACTATCGTTCTAAAGAAAGGTCAGCTACTTGTTACAATAATAAAGTTGTCCTCCGAAAATTCGAGGAAAAAGATTTGATTCTTAGAAGAGCAGACATTGGAAACAAAAACGCCCGTGAAGGAAAGCTCGCCCCAAACTGGGAAGGACCTTACCGGATAGCAAACAAACTGGGAAAATGAGCGTACTCCCTAGAGACTGTAACGCCCTCCCTTGTATGCATCCAAGAGTACCCAAAATATTACACATTACAGTCATCCAATCAATCAAACAGCAACAGTACAAGTCCATTCATCAGCAAGCAACAGCAAACATCATCCTTCAATTGCTTTTACGTCCTCCTGCCATTTAGGAAAATAGCAGCCCCGAAGGGGTGAGAAAAATCCCAGTAGTGTGGCAACAAAACCAGTAATATAACAGTATTAACTAGGCACAAAATCATAAACAGTCCCTTCAACATATCCTTGTTCCTTTTCCTTTTTCCTTTTCATCATATTCATATATATAGCGCATATAACGCCTTTCCTTTTCATCATATCATATATTGCGTATATAACGCCTTTCCTTTGTGCTTTTAGCACCGTCGTGCGCGCGCTTCACAGTGGAATCAAATATACCTTGGCACCTGAGCTCCATGTGGATTCCAACTGTGGGCCTATGCGGACTGATGCCAAGTGTCCCATACCCCGGTACCTTGGGGATGCCTATATGATGCTTGCTCAAACACATGGTCATGTACATAACTATTCTAAAACAAGGCCTATATGATCTTGATACATGCATGTCATGCTATGCTTTCACACACAAAGCGTAAAAATGCGGTATGATGTAAGGTGCATGCTTATATACTTTTCATATAGCCATCACGGCACATATACTTTTCATATGCGTTATGCTGCCACATAACGTCTTTACCTCATAATCATATAGCCATCACGGCACATTTTTGGCAGTTTCCTTTCATCATAAGGAACATAATACTTTTACGGAATATGGAGCATCATGTCACAATTTTATACTAGTAGTCAATAGTCACATTAGGTAATATCGCCTGACACTTACCTTTGCGTGCCTTAAACAATACCAAACAGCAGCGAAGTATCTCACTTCTTAAGCGCACCTAAATCAATTACAACCAATCATTTACAGCGGCGATTTACAGCAGAAACAGTGAGCATACAGCAGTGTTTTACAGTGGAAAACAGTGAGCATACAGCAGTGTTTTACAGCAGAAAAACAGTGAGCATACAGCAGCGTTTTACGGCAGAAAACAATGACGTTTGTTCTTAAAAACAGTGGACAGAAACAGTGAAGTTTTACAGCAGAAAACAGTAGGCAGAAACAGTGATGTTTTACTTAAAAAAAGTGGACAGAAACAGTGACGTTTTACTTAAAAACAGTGGACAGAAACAGTGACGTTTTACTTAAAAACAGTGGACAGAAACAGTGACGTTTTACAGCAGAAAAACAGTAGCACCTTACAGCAGAAACAGTGACCATTTTCAAACAGAAACAGTGGCACTTTGGACCTCAAAACAGTGGCATTAGACAGTGGCATTTGAACATCAAAACAGTGACATAAGTAGTGGTTTTTGTGCATCAAAACAGTGGCATGAATGGTTGCATTTGAACAGGAAACAGTGACATAGTGGTGATATTTATGCATCAAAACAGTGGCATGAATGGTACATTTGAACATCCAAAACAGTGACATTAGTGGTGATATTTGAACATTGAAACAGTGGCATAATTGGTGGTTTTTTGTGCATCAAAACAGTGGCATGAATCATGATTTTTGGACATTAAAACAGTGACACAAATAGTGGTGTTTGAACATCAATATGGTGGTTATTTTATGCAGAAACAGTGGCACATTATGGACTAAAACAGTGAGTATTGTGTGCAGAAACAGTGGCACATTATGGACTAAAACAGTGAGTATTGTGTGCAGAAACAGTGGCGTCAAAATGGTGATCTTGTCCAACCGAAACAGTGACATATGCATCCTCAAAACAGTGGCACATTCATACATAGACAGTGGCATAAACTTAAGCATAACCATGAGACTTTCATGCATACAAGGGAGGGCGTTACAGAGACACTAGATGGAAAAGCAATCCCAAGGGCGTGGAACGCAGATAAACTCAACAAGTATTATAGATGAACTACCATGTAACATTTCCTGCACTCTTTTCCTTTCCCAAGTTTTTGTCCCGATGGGTTTTACTGCGAAAGGTTTTTAATGAGGCAGGGTCCCACATTTATAACGAGGCACAGTCCCACTTTTTCAACAAATATGATTACCAATTCTTCACAACTCTTAGTACAAGTTAAACGCCCAAGTAACGTGATGGTTCTCACCCCCGCCAATCGTTGGATTTGGATGGTCCTCACCCCCAGCCAACGTCCAAGTAACGGGATAGTTTTCACCCCCGCCAAATGTTGGGCTGGGATGGTTCTCACCCCCACCCAACACTAAAGTTGCGGGACGGTGCTCACCACCCCAAGCGTTAGGCTGAGATGATTCTCACCTACAACCAGCATTTAAGTTACGAGATGGTTCTCACCCATGTTGTTAACTAATAAGTTTAACAATCATGACGACAAGCTGAACTTTAGGTTACAAAAGAGATTAAGCAGAGGCGTTACAAATTTCATTAACAAAGACACTAAATACAAGTCTATGGTTGACATACCAACCATAGCATAAATACAAGTCTACGATAAAATGGCCCAGGTCAAGCTTGGCGGTCATCCAAAGGGGCCCCCTCATCTTCAACGGTAGAGGTCGGTTTAACCGCGCCAGCAGGAGTACTCCCCGCACCCAAACCAGACAGTGGCACGCCAGCAAGCCATGTTGCCAAGTCGCTCCTAGTCTCATCCCCAACAGGATGGCCATCTTCGGTTGCATCGCCAGCAGAAGGATCCCTTTGCACACCTTCATCTTCCTCCTCCTCTTCTTCAGTTTCGGGACCTTCCTCAATCGCCATCACCTCGCCAGAAGCTAGCCGCTCAATTATTTAGTTCCCTTCCACCTTATAGTTAGCACTGAAACCAGACATGTCAAGCTCAGGATGGCGAACGCAGACTTGTTGGATCGCGTTGTTGAAAGAATCGTGCAATATGCTTGCCAAGGCACCTTCCAACTACTGACCCGACCAGCTGAAGGGTCGTAAACACAGACCAACTCGGCAGAAAACTTTGGCCGATTAAAGACTCTCCTTCTCTGCTGAAGACTTGTCTAGCAATTTTGACAAGTCAACTTTTTCGGATGACAGGCGCTCAACCTCTCCATTAGCTTTCTTCAGTTGTGCAGTCACAGAATCATTGACAACCTGTTGGTCGCGGATATCCTTTCCAAGGCGCCCAACTTCAGTGATCAAATCATTTACTATACGCGCCAGCTTGTGGAGGCGACCTTCCTGAGCAGTGCAACGACTGCCAACGGCGAGGGCGATCTTCTGCACACCCAAGATTCGGCCAACTATCACTTTGTTGCGATAAAGGATTTCGTGGTGGTCAAAGGTTTGGAATGGTGGGGTCAAGGTCCCTCTCGGACAATTTAAGGGCCCTGCTAACTGGGATTTCTGTAGGGGTAGGAGTCTCCTTTATCCTCGCCGGAGCATTGGTCATCATCGCCCCACCTCCACTAGAGTCTTCCAAAAATCCAACTGACTAATGGCAGTCGTTACCTGTCAAATGCCTTGACTCCGACAATTCAAGGCGTGGCGCCTTCGCACCCCCAGGCAGTACCAAAGCGGAGGTTCAACCCCGAACTTTCAAGTCAAGGAGACTCAGCCCCAAAAGTGGACTCACTCGCCGACGAGCCTCCTGTCGTGTTTGGCGTGTCTTTCATTATAGGGCCACCCCCGCTCGCCAGCAGGAATATCGGCTCGACCGAATCTTTATTTTGGGGCGACGAACTTCTTTCTCTTTGCCTTTGTCAGCATTCTTGCTCTTTACAGGCTTTCCAGGCGCGACCGGGGGAATCCTGCCACTAGAGGCCTTCACCTTTGCAGCCGCAACATGCACGATTCTTAACGCCTCCCTAGGCAAGCTCTCAACTGCAAGATAGAAAAAAAAAACAAAAGTCTGTAAAGACAGTTAATGAGAATAGTTTTGTCATAAACGATACGGGTCACCGCAACACCTCCATAACATAGTATCTTCTTCGTAGTCCACTGCTCAAAGCCTCCCTTAACCTCTACAAACCAATTCACTACCAATACTTCTCCTGGTGACAATTCCTCATACCCAAAGGAATATTGACTGGCGAGAACCTCATAATGGGCTTTAGTCCAATACAGCTCAATTCGACTTTCCCCACTCTCAGGGTCAAGGAAAAAGGGTAATTCCCCCTCCTCAAGGATAGGTTGAACCCAGAAAAAGATCCCCCTCCAATTTTTATAAGAATTGGCGTACTGGGCGAATACCGCCCCTAGTCCAGGCCCCCCTTCAACGAAACCCAACCAAGCTTCTTTGGTGAAGGCGACACTTGGAAACATTAGAAGAATAACCGTACGGAGCACACCCACTTGAAGTATCGGCATATCTTCTCAAATACCCGAATGAACGCCCAAGCGTTAGGGTGCAGTTGAGAAGGTGCAACCCGCAGATGTGTCAACACTCCTATCTCAAACTCAGATATAGGAAACCTCACTTTCTGGTCAGTGAAGTGAGTCTTATAGACCATAAATTGCCATTTGGCGTCCGCCTCGCGACGTGGCTTGTCACAAACTTATCAGTCTCTTTAGCCACAATGCTTTGCCATCTCATCTTGTCTGTGACATTCTTAGTAAAGTGAAAATTGCCTTCAGACATGTAATCTTCGCGCAAAACATGGATTTGGGTGTAACAAGACTCAAAAGTCACCACAAGGTCGTTCGCCCTGTTCCTCGCAAGAAAGCGCTCATGAGTTTCCACAACCGCCATGAAGGTTAAGAACTTACACACAAATCAAACCTGGGAGCGACAAACATACAGTCAAACGCCAAAAACTTCAACCACCACCAAGAAGATCAGCAAAGAGTCAAACCCTGAACCCCATCGTCACTTAACTCCTACTCCCCGGACCACCGACACCCCCTTACCGATAACCCATTCAAAGAACAACTCAAACACAAGAAACTTACCGTAAGAGTCAGAAGTTTCATAAGAACTTGATGTGTAAAAATTCGACTAGGTTAAAGATGAAGGCCACCATGTAGGTGGTATCTTATAAAGCCCTAGGTCTTCTTAATTGGCATCCCACATGCCATACCTTATAAGTCGACCATCCTCTGGGTGGTACCTACCCAATCGGTTGTCAGTGGATTCGTCATATTTACGGCGATGGAAGGACTCGGAAATGTTGGGAATTTGGCAACGAGATGTACACAAAGCGACCGGAGATTGGCGAGGCTTGTAGTAATACTCTAATGGAAAGTTTTGCGGTTGGCGGTTAATAGAGGATAAAGGCTGAATAAAGATAAAAAGACCGGCACGAGCACACTCAAACGAAGAGAAAACGAGTAAAGCAGGAACAATGAGGAGTCTGAGATTCGGAAGGAGGTCCTTCTCTCCTTTAAATAGTGAGAGGAAAATCAAGATGGCGTACACGTGTACGTGCCCTACTTTTTCGACCGTAGGATGAAGCAATCATCAGGTAGTAGGCGGTTGTGATAAGGGGCCTAATGGTAATTACAGGGGGACAAGACACCACTCACGTCGCAATAATGCGCCGCGCTTCATGACGCTTGAGTGCATGCAGTTAATTTCAATGAAGGAGGCACCCATCATTACTGCTCCTCGAAAATCGAAAAGCCATCTTGCCTGTTAGAATAACTGATTTTCCCCAAAAAGCCCCCCATAAGACCATATTGCCCGCCAAAAATACAAACAGTGTGAAACCCCACACGGAACCGCCAAGACTCCAAGTACTCACCAAGTCATCAATAGATCCTTATCCACACCTGTACCAACCATTCAGATCACCAGCAAGGCGTCGCCCAGGCCCCATCTACCTTGGAACCAACCTACGCTTGCTACCAAGCTGGGGGGCTCCTGTTACGGATGGCCCAACAACACAGTGGCCCAAAGGTTCAAGCCCAACCTCAATTCCCTACCCACGTCAGCCCTACCAGCTGTCAAGACCCCTTTCCCATTACGGCTGGCCAGGTCCAATGGTTGATTATCGCCAAAGACTACTTTACCAAGTGGGTAGAGGCTGAACCCCTAGCCACCATCACCTCTAGCTCAGTCTAACTATCGTTCCAAAAAAAGGTCAGCCACTTGTTACAATAAGAAAGTTGTCCTCTGGTTCAACTGTAGAGGTCGGTTTAACCGCGCCACAAGGAGTACTCCCAGCACCCAAACCAGACAGTGGCACGCCAGCAAGCCCTGTTGCCAAGTCGCTCCTAGTCTCATCCCCAACAGGATGGCCATCTTCGGTTGCGTCGCCATCAAAAGGATCCTTTTGCACACCTTCATCTTCCTCCTCCTCTTCTTCAGTTTCGGGACCCTCCTCAATCACCATCTTCTCGCCAGAAGCTAGCCGCTCAATTATTCGGTTCCCTTCCACCTCATAGTCAGCATTCAAACCAGACATGTCAAGCTCAGGATGGCGAACACAGACCTGTTGGATAGCGTTGTTGAAAGAATCGTGCAAGATGCTTGCCAAGGCACCTTCCAACTCTGAGACCCGCTCACTGGTACTTTTGCAGTCTTCTTGGGCGGCATGAAGGGTCGCAAACACTGAGACCAGCTCGGCAGACAACGCATCTTTGGCTGATTGAAGACTCTCATTCTCCGATGAAGAATTGTCTAGCGATTTTGACAAGTCATCTTTTCCGGAAGACAGGCGCTCAACCTCTTCATTAACTTTCTTCAGTTGTGCAGTCACAGAATCATTGACAACCTGTTGGTCGCGGATATCCTTTCCAAGGCGCCCAACTTCAGTGGTCATATCATTTACTCTACGCCCCAGCTTGTGAAGGCAATCTTCCTGAGCAGTGCAACGACTGTCAACGGCGAGGGCGATCTTCTGGATACCCAAGATTCGGCCAACTATCACTTTGGTGCAATAAAGGATTTCCTGGAGATCAATCCGGTTCGGTACCACCATTTTCAGTCTTCTGAGGTTTGGAAAGGTGGGATCAAGGTCCCTCTCGGAAAATTTAAGGGCCCTGCTAACTGGGATTTCTGTAGGGGTAGGAGTCTCCTGCATCCCCGCCGGAGCATTGGTCATCATCGCCCCACCTCCACCAGAGTCTTCCAAAAACCCAACTGACTCGTGGCAGTCGCTAGCTGTCAACCGGTTGACTCCGACAATTCAAGGAGTGGCACCTTCGCACCCCAGGTAACAGGATGGTTCTCACCCCCGCCAAATGTTGGGCTAGGATGGTTCTCACCCCCACCCAGCACTAAAGTTACGGGACGGTGCTCACCCCCGTCAAGCGTTAGCCTAAGATGATTCTCACCTACAACTAGCATTTAGGTTACGGGATGGTTCTCACCCATGTCATTAACTAATAAGTTTAACAATCATGACGACAAGCAGAACTTTAGGTTACAAAAGAGATAAAGCAAAGGCGTTACAAATTTCATTAACAAAGACAGAAAATACAAGTCTATAGTTGACATACCAACCTTAGCATAAATACAAGTCTACGATAAAATGGCCCAGGTCAAGCTTGGAGGTCATCCAAAGGGGCCCCCTCATCTTCAACGGTAGAGGTCGGTTTAACCGCGCCAGCAAGAGTACTCCCCGCACCCAAACCAGACAGTGGCATGCCAGCAAGCCCTGTTGCCAAGTCGCTCTAGTCTCATCCCCAACAGGATGGCCATCTTCGGTTGTGTCGCCAGCAGATGGATCCTTTTGCACACCTTCATCTTAATCCTCTTTTTCTTCAGTTTCGGGACCCTCCTCAATCGCCATCACCTCGCCAGAAGCTAGCCGCTCAATTATTTGGTTCCCTTCCACCTCATAATCAGACATGTAATGCTCAGGATTGCGAACGCATACCTGTTGGATCACGTTGTTGAAAGAATCTTGCAATTTGCTTGCCAAGGCTCCTTCCAACTCTGAGACCCGCTCACTTGTACTTTTGCAGTCTTCTTGGGCGGCATGAAGGGTCGTAAACACTGAGACCAGCTCGGCAGACAACGCATTTTTGGCCGATTGAAGACTCTCCTTCTGCTGAAGACTTGTCTAGCAATTTTGACAAGTCATCTTTTTCGGAAGACAGGCGCTCAACCTCTTCATTAGCTTTCTTCAGTTGTGCAGTCAGAGAATCATTGGCAACCTGTTGGTCGCGGATCTCCTTTCCAAGGCGCCCAACTTCAGTGGTCAAATCATTTACTCTACGCGCCAGCTTGTGGAGGCGACCTTCCTGAGCAGTGCAACGACTGCCAACGGCGAGGGCGATCTTCTGCACACCCAAGATTCGGCCAACTATCACTTTGGTGCAATAAAGGATTTCCTGGCGGTCAATCCGGTCTGGTACCAACATTTTCGGTCTTCTGAGGTTTGGAAAAGTGGGGTCAAGGTCCCTGTCGGACAATTTAAGGGCCCTGCTAACTGGGATTTCTGTAGGGGTAGGAGTCTCCTGCATCCCCGCCGGAGCATTGGTCATCATCGCCCCACCTCCACCAGAGTCTTCCAAAAACCCAACTGACTCGTGGCAGTTGTTAGCAGCCTTAACCTTGGCAGCCAAAGCACGCGCGATTCTTAATGCCTCCTTTGGCAAGCTCTCAACTGCAAGATATAAAAAAACAAGAGTCAGTAAAGAACGTTAATGAGAACAGTTTAGTCATAAACGGTACGGGTCACCGCCACACCTCCATAACACAGTATCTTCTTCGTAGGCCACTACTCAAAGCCTCCCTTAACCTCTACAAACCAATTGGCTACCAATACTTCTTCTGGCGACAAGGCCTCATACCCAAAGGAATACTGACTAGCAGGAACCTCATAATGACTCCTCCGTGAAGGGCGAGGCCCAACCCTTTCACTAGATCCCCCAGATCGTCGCCTTCTAGATCCTGCAGACCGGCGCCTACCGGATCTAGAAGCATTCTCTCCAGTCATCACCTGGCGCCCACCATGAAGACAGGAACCAGACGCCTGGCGATGGTGCTCGCGCTGTCGAATCTGGAAGGCAACGCCGTGAGTGTTGCAAATCACTAGAAAGAAGAACTAACCAATCTGGTTATAGGCCCAGCCATGAACGTGACCGGAGAGAAGACTCTCCAAGAGACCGCTGTGTACAAGCTCATCCACACCATAGAGGAAGACGGGGAAAAGATGACGAAGACTAAGCTGTCATCAAGCACGGAGTGAGAAACATGATCTCCGGCGGGTTGAGTGAAGGCGGAGAAACGGCCAACGCCAGGAAGAAACACTTGAAACAATGTTTGGCGGTAGCTGGTAAAGTCATTAGCAAAGTGGAAATTGATTCATGTCCAACCAAGCCTAAAATCATGTGGGACTACAGCGATTCGGGCGACGTCCTTCGCGGACATGATGACCCTCTAGTCACTCAAGCAACAATCGCCAACTTTGACGTTAATCGCGTGTTTGTTGATCACGGCAGTTCTGCTGATATCTTGTTTTTACCATGTTTCTGGGTGTTAGGGTTTGCAGCCAATGACTTAACCCTAGTTGCAGGTGTACTCTCAGGTTTCAACGCAACAATCACCAAGCCGCTTGGAATGATAAACCTACGTTTATCCATGGGAACGCCACCCACTTCAAGGTCTGCTGACATCCAGATCCTGGTGCTTGACACCTCTTCAGCATACAACGCAATTCTCGGCAGAAGGATGTTCGCCGCCTTCGAGGCGAGCGTGTCACACCTACACTTGGCAATGAAGTTTGTAGCCAGGAACAACAAAGTCGCAACGGTGAGAGGCGACCAAACCGTAGGCAGGAGCTGCTACAATATATCCCTGAGACCAGCGACCTAAGTTACCTTCAAAGATCAACCAATACCCCAGCAAATGACAACCCCGCCAATCAAAGGAAGCCCTAGCAGGAAAGGGAAAGAGCATGACCAATGTTTCTTAGTAGATTTTGATGCAAGAGACGACCCTCGAGTGGAACATGCCAGACCCACTCAGATGGAGCATTAGAACATGTCGTGTTGGGCGACGCTAACCAAACAACAACCATCGGGGTGACAGTGACCTTGAAATGAAATGCAAGTTGATCAAGCTGCTCAGAGACAACAGAGATCTGTTCGCTTGGAAACCATCAGAATGCCAGGCATTCACCCTGAAGTGTGCTGCCACCGGTTATCTATGGACCCCAAAGCAAAGCCCGTCTCCCAGATATATAGAAAGTTTGGTCCTGACCGCCAAAAGGTCATTGATGAAGAAGTTAAGAAACTCCACGACGCCGGCTTCATTAGGAAAATCAAATACACCACTTGATTATCCAACCCGGTATTGGTGAAAAAGTCCAATGGAGCGTGGAGGATGTGTGTCGACTACACTGACCTGAACAAGGTATGTCCCAAGGATGCTTATCCATTTTCCAACATTGACCAGTTGGTCGATAACGCATCAAGTTTCAAAATGTTATCATTCATAGATGCGTACTCTGGTTATAATCAAATCCCACTGCTCGAGGAGGACCAAGATAAAATGGCGTTCATCGCCCAGAACGCCAACTATTGTTATACAATGATGCCCTTCGATTTGAAGAATGTTGGTGCCACATACCAGCGGATGTTGAATAAAGTGTTCAAAGACTTGATTGGCGAAAGCATCGAAGTCTATATCGATGCCATGATCGCCAAATCGAGAACGCCAAAACAATACTTGTTAGACCTTCAAGGCGTGTTCTAAAGGTTGAGAAAGTACAACATGCACCTGAATCTTAGCAAATGCGCTTTCGGCATCCCCGCCGGCAAGTTTCTCGGCTTCATGCTTACCGAGAGAGGCATTGAAGTCAACCCTGACAAATGCAAGGTGGTTATCGAAATGCGAAGCCCCCGAACAGTCAAGGAAGCTCAACAGTTAACCGGGAGGCTTGTAGCCCTCACTCATTTTTTGGCAAATTCAGCACATAAGTCCCTCCCCCTTTTCGGCTTACTCAAAAAAGGAACTACCTTTCGATGGTCCGAAGAATGCGAGAAAGCCTTCCAAGAGCTTAAAAAAGCACTCTCTTACCCACCAGCCCTCGCCAAGCCAGACAACGGCGAGACATTGTATCTGTACCTCGCCGTAGGTGCCGAGGCTGTCAGCGCAGCTTTGGTCAAAGAATCAAAAGAGGAAGGGCAGAAACCGGTCTACTTTATCAGCAAAGTTCTACAAGGGGCTGAACTTCGGTACCAACAGGTGGAAAAGTCACCTTCACCACTCACGTCGCAATAATGCGCCGCGCTTCATGACGCTTGAGTGCATGCAGTTAATTTCAATGAAGAAGGCACCCATCATTACTGCTCCTCGAAAATCGAAAAGCCATCTTGCCTGTTAGAATAATTGATTTTCCCCAAAAAGCCCCCCATAAGACCATATTGCCCGCCAAAAATACAAACAGTGTGAAACCCCACACGGAACCGCCAAGACTCCAAGTACTCACCAAGTCAACGATAGATCCTTATCCACACCTGTACCAACCATTCAGATCACCAGCAAGGCATCGCCCAGGCCCCATCTACCTTGGAACCAACCTACGCTTGCTACCAAGCTGGGGGGGCTCCTGTTACGGATGGCCCAACAACACAATGGCCCAAAACCACGTCAGCCCTACCAGCTGTCAAGACCCCTTTCCCATTGCGGCTGGCCAGGTCCAATGGTTGGTTATCGCCAAAGACTACTTTACCAAGTGGGTAGAGGCTGAACTTCTAGCCACCATCACCTCTAGCTCAGTCTAACTATCGTTCCAAAAAAAGGTCAGCCACTTGTTACAATAAGAAAGTTGTCCTCTGGTTCAACGGTAGAGGTCGGTTTAACCACGCCACAAGGAGTACTCCCCACACCCAAACCAGACAGTGGCACGCCAGCAAGACCTGTTGCCAAGTCGCTCCTAGTCTCATCCCCAACAGGATGGCCATCTTCGGTTGCATCGCCATCAAAAGGATCCCTTTGCACACCTTCATCTTCCTCCTCCTCTTCTTCAGTTTCGGGACCCTCCTCAATCACCATCTTCTCGCGAGAAGCTAGCCGCTCAATTATTCGGTTCCCATCCACCTCATAGTCAGCATTCAAACCAGACATGTCAAGCTCAGGATGGCGAACGCAGACCTGTTGGATAGCGTTGTTGAAAGAATCGTGCAAGATGCTTGCCAAGGCACCTTCCAACTCTGAGACCCGCTCACTGGTACTTTTGCAGTCTTCTTGGGCGGCATGAAGGGTTGCAAACACTGAGACCAGCTCGGCAGACAACGCATCTTTGGCCGATTGAAGACTCTCCTTCTCCGATGAAGAATTGTCTAGCGATTTTGACAAGTCATCTTTTCCGGAAGACAGACGCTCAACCTCTTCATTAACTTTCTTCAGTTGTGCAGTCACAGAATCATTGACAATCTGTTGGTCGCGGATATCCTTTCCAAGGCGCCCAACTTCGGTGGTCATATCATTTACTCTACGAGCTTGTGAAGGCAACCTTCCTGAGCAGTGCAACGACTGTCAACATACCCAAGATTCGGCCAACTATCACTTTGGTGCAATAAAGGACTGGAGATCAATCCGGTTCTCACCATTTTCCTCCCTTCGAAAAATTTAACTTTCTTCATCCCCGCCGGAGCATTGGTCATCATCGCCCCACCTGTCTTCCAAAAACCCAACTGACTCGTGGCAGTCGCAGCTGTCAACCGCTTGACTCCGACAATTCAAGGAGTGGCACTTCGCACCCCAGGCGGAACCAAAGCGGAGTCCTCTCGTCTCAACCCCGAACTTTCAAGTCCAGGAGACTCAGACCCAAAAGTGGACTCGCTCGACAAGCCTCCCGCCGTGTTTGGCGTGTCTTTGATTGTAGGGCCAGCCGCCCTTCGCTCCAGCTCGCCAACAGGAATATCGTCTGCAGACCGAATCTTTTTTCTGGGGTGCTGAACTTCTTTCTCTTTGCCTTTGTCGGCATTCATGCTCTTTGAAGGCTTTCCAAGCACGACTAGGGGAATCCTGCCACCGGCAGCCTTAACCTTGGCAGCCAAAGCACGCGCGATTCTTAACGCCTCCTTTGGCAAGCTCTCAACTGCAAGATATAAAAAAACAAGAGTCAGTAAAGAACGTTAATGAGAACAGTTTAGTCATAAACGGTACGGGTCACCGCCACACCTCCATAACACAGTATCTTCTTCGTAAGCCACTGCAAAGCCTCCCTTAACCTCTACAAACCAATTCGCTACCAATACTTCTTCTTGTGACAAGGCCTCATACCCAAAGGAATACTGACTGGCGGGAACCTCATAATGGGCTTTAGTCCAATACAGCTCAATTCGGTTTTCCCCATTCTCAGGGTCAAGACAAAAGGGTAATTCCCCCTCCTCAAGGATAGGTTGAACCCAGAAAAAGGTCCCCCTCCAATTTTTATAAGAATTGGCGTACTGGGCGAATATCGCCCCCAGGCCAGGCCCCCCTTCAACGAAACCCACCAAAGCCTCTTCGGAGAAGGAGCAACCTGCATATGTGCCAACACTCCCATCTCAAACTCAGAAAAAAGGAAACCTCACATTTTGGTAAGTGAAGTGAGTCTTATACACCATAAACCGCCATTTGGCGACGGCCTCGCGGTTTGGCTTGTCATAAACTCTATAAGTCTCTTTAGCCACAATTCTTTGCCATCTCATCTCGTTTTCGACGTTCTCAGTAAAGTCAAAATTGCCTTCAGACATGTAAGCTTCTCGCAAAACATGGATTTGGGTGTAACAAGACTCAGAAGTCACCACAAGGTCGTCCGCCTAGTTCCTCGCAAGAAAGCGCTCATGAGTTTCCACAACCGCCATGAAGGTTAAGAACTTACCAACAAATCAAACCTGGGAGCGACAAACACAATCAAACGCCAAAAACTTCAACCACCGCCAAGAAGATCAGTAAAGATTCAAACCCTGAACCCCCACGTCACCCAACTCCTACTCCCTGGACCACCGACATCCCTTACCGATAACCCAATCAAAAAACAACTCAAACACAAGAAACTTACCGTAAGAGTCATAAGTTTCATAAGAGCTTGACGTGTAAAATTCTGAGTAGCTTAAAGATTGAGGCCACCATGCAGATGGTATCTTATAAAGCCCCAGGTCTTCATAAATGGCATCCCACATGCCATACCTTATAAGTCGATCATCCTCTAGGTGGTACCTACCCAATCGATTGTCAGTGGATTCGTCATATTTACGACGATGGAAGGACTGGGAAATATTGGGAATTTGGCCACGAGATGTACACAAGGCGACCGAAGATTGGCGAGGCTTGTAATAATACTCTAACGGACGGTTTTGCGGTTGGCGGTTAATACAGGATAAAGGCTGAATAAGTCGCCCTGCTCCAAAAATTGAGTGCCGCGAAACACGGCGACGCAGACCGGTCCCCTTATCACAAAAACGACCAGAAGACCTCGAATGACTCCTCCGTGAAGGGCGAGGCCCAACCCTTTCACCAAATCCCCCAGATCGTCGCCTTCTAGATCCTGCAGACCGGCGCTTACCGGATCTAGAAGCATTCTCTCCAGTCGTCACTTGGCGACTACCATGAAGACGGGAACCAGGCGCCTCACCAGAATACGGAACCATAGGCCCCAAAGCCCTCTCCGGTAAGAGATTTTGAATCTCCTCTTCGCTGAAACCTAGAAGCTCAGGTACCCTACCATGGGGTAACGACTCGACCCCAAGAATTAAAGAGTGGTATGGGGGAACACTATTGCTTTCCCCACCACGACCAACAAGGTATTCCTGCATAGCCGGCCCCACTGCACAACCATCTAGCGTGTTGAAAGCCTCATAACTCTTCCTCCTTAACATCCACCTCCAACTCAGGCAAGAACAAACCTGGTATGGGTTCCGTAAACTTGACCATCACAAGAAGAACAAGAAGGGAAGCAAAGCCAAAGAAATTTAAAGAAATATCAAAGCTACAAGCCAGAAACACTGTACCTAAGATAATGCAGAGAATGAAGAAAGGAAGACCGACACGAGCACACTCAAACGGAGAGAAAACGAGTAAGGCAGGAACAATGAGGAGTCTGAGATTCGGAAGGAGGTCCTTAATGAGGTCCTTCTCTCTTTTAAATAGAGAGAGGAAAATCAAGATGGCATACACGTGTACGTGCCCTGCTTTTTCGACCGTAGGATGAAGCAACCGTCAAGTAGTAGGCGGTTGTGATGAGGGGCCTAATGGTAATTATAGGGAGACAAGACACCCCTCACGTTGTATTAATGCGCCGCGCTTCGTGACGCTTGAGTGCCTGCAATTAATTGCAATGAAGGAGGCACCCATCATTACTGCTCCTCGAAAATCGAAAAGCCAACTTGCCTATAAGAATGACTGATTTTCCCCAAAAAGCCCCCTATAAGACCATATTGCCCGCCGAAATTACAAACAGTGTGAAACCCCACCCGGAACCGCCAAGAAACCAAGTACTCACCACGCCTGTACCAACCATTCAGATCGCCAGCAAGGCGTCGCCCAAGTCCTATCTACTTTGGAGCGAACCTACGCTTGCTACCAAGCTGTGGGGCTCCTGTTCCGGATGGCACAACAACACAACGACCCAAAGGTCCAAGCCCAACCTCAATCCCCTACCCACGTCAGCCCTACCAACTGTCAAGACCCCCTCAACTCCCAATGCGACGACTCTTCCTAGGGGAAACGCCAAAATATCCCGTCTTGGGACTCCAACTCCCAAAGGTGACCGCCCCAGATGCCATAAGGGGAACTGCCCTTTGTCCCACGCTGACACCGCCAGGCACAGAGGGTGTAGCGCTGCTATCATAGCAGCGCCTGCACGCCCAGCACTGCCACTCTTAGCGGATCCCAAAGAAGGTTGACCCCCTCCTCACCAACCCACACAAGATGCACATCCCCTTTCCATATAAATAGCTCCTTGGGCACACCAAGAAGAGGTATCTTATGTATCGTTATTCTGCCCATTTTCTTTGAGTCACCTATTCACACACCTACCCTATTATTGATTGCTTGCTTCATACTTGGAAAAGTACCTTTTAGCTTGGTCTCTACCTGTACCAAGGGTATCATCCATACAGTGACTCCATCCCCAAAGGGAACATAGTGGGCTTATAGATCCCAACGGTACATTGGCGCCGTCTATGGGAAACTATAAACTTCTATTCCCGTTCTCTTACCAAAGATCTACGAGAGGCATTTCATTTTTTGACAGCTAAACATGGCTGTTACGACTAGAAGAGTAGAGCAAACCAGAGCCGTTACCCCTGAAGGTCATGTGCAAACAGTTCATTCCAGCTCCCCGCCGTCGATGCACTCAGCCCCTGCTGAACAAGCTACCAGAGAGGCGCTTCCCCCGGTGCTGCAACCTGTTGACCCACAGTTACTAGCGGTTGATGTTATAGTAGCGCCGTTGAATCGTCGCATAGCCATACACGAATTTCAAGGAGAAAATTTAATCCCAACTCAACGCCCACCACCTGGAGTCCTCCATTTCGGAATGCCACTTCCCGCCGCTGGCCCACAAACTATCCCACCAGCTTATCAGTTACAATCGGCCCGAAGTCATCCAGCAGCTCTGTATAATGACCATCGAATCCCTTTGGTCAACCCATATCGCCTTTTTATACACAACGTGGCCACCCATTACCCCCTACTATCCCTGCCGGTTTTCAATTTCACGGTTACGCAATGCAGCCTCATAATGCGGCCATCCCACAACCTCAAAGGGTAATGTCTGAATCCTGGTCAGCCACAATAAGGCGCCCATCATTCCCCAGCCCTCTCTTACTCTGTTGAAGCCCCAGATGTACCTCACCCACAACCAGACTAGCACGCGCGCAACCCTAATATGAGGATAACGCCTGCTAATACTTCAGGACGCAACAAACCCTTAATCGATAGCTTACGCTTAACCCCCATACCTCTCGGTTCAAAGGCCCTTCCAACATCGTCACGTATGTTGGTGACACTGATCCTTTTGAGTGGATCCAAAAGTTTGAAGCGGCAATGACCCTTCACGGCGAGACTGGTCTCCTCATGTGCAGGACCTTCCCTACGCTTCTTGGTGGAAGAGCGTTGACATGGTACACCACTCTACCAACTGGTAGCATTGCGTCCTGGGATGATTTGGCAAGCAAGTTTCAAACCCGTTTCGCAACCAGTCGCCCTGTGCCTAAATCAGTCCACTCCCTTGAAAAGATTCGCCAACAATCTGGAGAGTCCCTTAGATCTTTTTTGGACCACTTCGATAAAGAGGCTCTACAGGTGCAATGTCTAGACCCTAAGGTGCAGGTGCATATACTCATATCAGGCTTGCGACAAGAAGCGTTCGCCTACGAGCTTGCTCGCCATGAAATTACC
Source organism: Gastrolobium villosum (assembly GCA_032173675.1). Classification (NCBI taxonomy): domain Eukaryota; kingdom Viridiplantae; phylum Streptophyta; class Magnoliopsida; order Fabales; family Fabaceae; genus Gastrolobium; species Gastrolobium villosum. The sequence continues at coordinate 20,648 of JAVKPL010009609.1, forward strand.
GACCTAGAAGAGGTCAAGAAAAATGGCCAGGAGTTTATGCGAATCGAAGAGTATAAAAGGAGCCGATTCGACAACGCCCACAGCCAAGAGAAGATGGCCAATAAAAGTAAGGACCACATAGAAGAAAGGAGGAAGGGTCACAAATCTTCCATGTATGCCAGTCGACCTTTGGGGCATGACATATCAGGACGCCAGTCGCACAACGTCTTTTAAGGCGTGTTCGAAAGGTTGAGAAAGTACAACATGCGCCTGAATCCTAGCAAATGCGCTTTCGGCATCCCCGCCGGCAAGTTTCTCAGCTTCATGCTTACTGAGAGAGGCATTGTAGTCAACCCTGACAAATGCAAGGCGGTTATCGAAATGCGAAGCCCCCGAACAGTCAAGGAAGTTCAACAGTTAACCGGGAGGCTTGTAGCCCTCACCCGTTTTTTGGCAAATTCGGCACATATGTCCCTCCCCCTTTTCAGATTATTCAAAAAAGGAACTACCTTTCGATTGTCCGAAGAATGTGAGAAAGCCTTCCTAGAGTTTAAAAAAGCTCTCTCTTGCCCACCAGTCCTCGCCAAGCCAAACAACGGCGAGACGTTGTATCTGTAATCACTTGGCTAAGATTAATGACGTCATAGGGTATTCCATGGACATCGTTGTCCTATAACCAAAGAATTAAATAATTCATTACAACACAGATATATATAGGCGCCCAGGCCTTCACAAACTACATGTATATATATACTGGCACTCAGGACATCACAGGATCATTATCCATCTCTTTATCATAGTATATATATATATATATATATATACCATCTTGCAATTTTGTATTATTATAGTCCATTTCAAATATCCCCTAGTAATTATGCCCTTTCAAAATACAATAATCACCCCTTGGAGTTTCCAAGAGACATCCATTCAGGGTCAATCCTCTTATGTAATATACCACTTGAACCCCTACAAGGAGCCATTCTCAAGTAAAATCCTATACATCAATGCCCACTATACTCAGGTCACATCCTAAACAAATCACAACTACTCGACCTTATAAAAGCATATTAATACCCTTACTGCACAACATTTAGTCATACTTTCTCATATCACATTTGTTTCCCTTATGACACTTTGTCAAGTCAAACCATCATTCCATTATGGACCATCATACTCTCAATAAAATTTTTCTAATGCCATCCATGGCAATCTTTCTCAACTTCTTACATTGTACTCTCTATACATTATGATATCCTCACTTATGTTCAGCCAATATTAAATCATCATGGACTAAAGTCCCATATTTCAACGTTGAAGTACCTAACACATCATTTTCATAGTTATTTCAAGTTACTCCCATTCCTCAATTCAAATTTCGAAGATTCAAATTCCTTCTACATCCAAACATCTTAATTCATCCGAGTGTATGCCCTTCACAAGGGACTTATATCCTTCTTATTTAACCTTAATGTGACTAAGCTTACACATAAGCATACATATTCAAACTTTCAATAATCCATCGGGGTTCCAAGTCACTCAACATGTTAAAGTCATACCACGAATTCCATATATACTCAATTGTTTTAACCTATGTAGCACCGATACGACACGCGACACGTGACACGACATGACACTCCGACACGTCAATCCTAAAAAACTATGGATTTCGACAAATTGGGGCACGTTTTAATATGAAATGATATTTTTAATTTATATAGTTTATATTTCATTTAATATTTAATAATTTAATAAAAAATGAAACTAAATTAATAATACCTATCAACATGTTATAAAACGTGAGAAATGCGCGAGGTTCGCCGACATACACAAAGCTCCACCAGAAGAGTTGACGTCAATCACCTCACCGTGGCCATTCTATAAGTGGGGGCTCGACATTCTAGGTCCCTTTCTTATGGCGGCTGGCCGGGTCCAATGGTTGATTGTCGCCATAGACTACTTTACCAAGTGGGTAGAGGCTTAACCTCTAGCCACCATCACGTCTTAAAAGGCGAGGAGGTTCTTTTGGAGAAGCATTGTCTACCGCTTCGGCATCCCAGGAGAAATCATTACAGATAATAGTACCCAATTCACCGACACTAAATTTCGAGAATTAATGGGAAATTTGCAGATCAAGCATCACTTTGTCGCAGTAGAACACCCCCAATCCAACGGCTTGGTGGAGTGAGCCACCAAAATGTTGGCTAAAGGGCATAAAGGGGTGTGGGTTGACAATTTAGAAAACTTCATGTGGGAATACAGGACAACCGCCCAGTCCTCCACAAGAGAGACAACTTTCAGACTGACATACGACACTGAAGTCATGATCCCTATAGAAGTTGGTGAACCCTCTTGGCGGTGGGATCACGTTGCCGAGGTCGCCAACAGTCAAAATCTTAAGAAAGCCTTAGACTTACTGGATGAACTCAGAGGATATGCTGCTCAGCTTGACTATCGTTCCAAAGAAAGGTTAGCCACTTGTTACAATAAGAAAGTTGTCCTTCGAAAATTTGAGGAAAAATATTTGATTCTTAGAAGAGCAGACATTGGAAACAAAAACGCCCGTGAAGGAAAGCTCGCCCCAAACTAGGAAGGACCTTACCGGATAACAAACAAACTGGGAAAAAGAGCGTACTCCCTAGAGACACTAGATGGAAAAGCAATCCCAAGGGCGTGGAATGCAAATAAACTCAAGAAGTATTATAGTTGAACTACCATGTAACATATCGATGCCATGATCGCCAAATCGAGAACGCCTAAACAACACTTGTTAGATATTCAAGGCATGTTCTAAAGGTTGAGAAAGTACAACATGCACCTGAATCTTAGCAAATGCGTTTTCGGCATCCTCGCCGGCAAGTTTCTCGGCTTCATGCTTACTGAGAGAGGCATTGAAGTCAACCCTGACAAATACAAGGTGGTTATCGAAATACGAAGCCCCCGAACAATCAAGGAAGCTCAACAGTTAACCGGGAGGCTTGTAGCCCTCACTCATTTTTTGGCAAATTCAGCACATAAGTCCCTCCCCTTTTTCGGCTTACTCAAAAAAGGAACTCCCTTTCGGTGGTCCGAAGAATGTGAGAAAGCCTTCCTAGAGTTTAAAAAAGCACTCTCTTGCCCACCAGCCCTCACCAAGCCAGACAACGGCGAGACGTTGCATCTGTACCTCGCCGTAGGTGCCGAGTCTGTCAGCACAGCTTTGGTCAAAGAATCAAAAGAGGAAGGGTAGAAACCTATCTACTTAATCAGCAAAGTTCTACAAGGGGCTGAACTTCGGTACCAACATGTGGAAAAAGTCGCCTTCACACTTATCTTTGCCGCACAAAGGCTGAGACCATATTTCCAGTGTCATCCAATCACCGTCAGGACCAATCAGCCAATCCGCCAAGTTTTGCACAACCCTGACCTCGCTAAAAGAATGATGTCTTGGGAAATTGAGTTGTTGGAGTACCAAATCACCTATGAGCCATGAACCGCGATTAAGGCTCAATCCCTCACTGTCTTCATAGCAAAAATGACGCTCAGCTCCCTGCCCAATGGCCAAATCCCCGAATCGCCTCTCCCGGCGATATGGAAGCTGCATGTTGATGGCTCATCAAACGCCAAAGGCTCAGGGCAGGAATGATAGTTGAAAATCCAGACGGTGTGGCTATCGAGCATTCCTTGTCCTTCGAATTCAATGCCAACAATAACCAGGAAGAGTATGAGGCCATGATAGCTGGCCAAATTCAAGCAAAAGAGATGGGAGCTCGACACCTCAAAGTCTTCAGCGACTCTCAGTTGGTGACATTTCAGATCTAGGGTGAGTATCAAACCAAAGGACCACTGGTGTGCAAGTACTTGGAGAAAGTCAAAGAGTTAATTCAAACCTTCGAAAGCATTGAGGTGGAGCATATCAGGCGAGCTGAAAACACTTGGGCAGATATCCTCGCCAAATTCGCAAGCACAAAAAGCCTAGGTAACAATTGCTCTGTGATCCAACATAATTTGCCTAACCCATGCATAGTCATGAGCATTTCAGACGCGACTGCCAAAGTCGCCGAAGAGACCTTGATCACGCCCATTATCGATTTCTTGTCTGAAGGAGCCCTACCTCCTGACCAAAAAGAAGCTAGGAAGGTAGTACGAAGAAGCGCCCATTTCTGCATAGTACAAGGGCGATTGTATAAGAGAGGACTATATACTCCACTTCTGAAATGTCTCAACCCCAGTGACGTTCAGTATGTTTTAGAAGAAATCCATGAAAGATTCAACGGTCATCACATGGGCGGGCACTCGCTCGCAAAGAAAGCACTGAGAGCTGGCTTTTATTGGCCAACAATTGAGCCCAACGCCCACGAGCACGTCAAGAAATGTGAAAAATGCTAGAGGTTCGCCGACATACACAAAGCTCCACCAGAATAGTTGACATCAATCACCTCACCGTGGCCATTCTATAAGTTGGGGCTCGACATTCTAGGTCCCTTTCCCATGGCGGATGGCCAGGTCCAATGGTTGATTGTCGCCATAGACAACTTTACCAAGTTGGTAGAGGCTGAACCTGTAGCCACCATCACGTCTTAAAAGGCGAGGAGATTCTTTTGGAGAAGCATTGTCTACCGCTTCGGCATCCCAGGAGAAATCATTACAGATAACGGTACCCAATTCACCGACGCTAAATTCTGAAAATTAATGGGGAATTTATAGATCAAGCATCACTTTGCCGCAGTAGAACACCTCAAAGATGAGATTGATGAGCTTATCAAAGGCGGGGCTCAAAGACGGACTGGCGACGGTGCTCGCAACCTCGGATCTGGATGGCGACGCCACGACCTTAGCAAATCACCAGAAAGAAGAACTAACCAATCTGGTTATCGGCCTTGCCATGAACGTGACCGAAGAGAAGACTCTCCAAGAGACCGCAGTGTACAAGCTCGCCCACGGCATAGAGGAAGACGGGAAGAAGATGACGAAGACTCAGCTGTCATCAAGCATGGTGTGATAAACATGATCTTCGGCGGGTTGAATGGAGGCGGAGAAAAGGCCAACGCCAGGATGAAACACTTGAAACAATGTTTGGCGGTAGCTGGTAAAGTCATCAGCAAAGTGAAAGTTGATTCAGGTCCAACCAAGCCTAAAATCGTGTGGGACTACAACGATTTGAGGGACGTCCTTCGCGGACATGATGACCCTCTAGTCATTCAAGCAATAATCACTAAATTTGGCGTTAATCGCGTGTTTGTTGATCACGTCAGTTCTGCTGATATCTTGTTTTTACCATGTTTCAGGGCGTTAGGGTTTACAGCCAATGACTTAGCCCCAGTTGCAGGTGAACTCTCAGGTTTCAACGCAACAATCACCAAGCCGCTTGGAATGATAAACCTACGTTTATCCATGGGAACACCACCCACTTCAAGGCCTGCTTACATCCAATTCCCTGGTGCTTGTCACCCCTTCAACATACAACGCAATTCTCGACATAAGGATGTTCGCCGCCTTCGAGGCGAGCGTGTCACACCCACACCTGGCGATGAAGTTTGTTGCCAAGGATAACAAAGTCGCAACGGTAAGAGGCGACCAAACCGTAGCCAGGAGTTGCTACAATATATCCCTGAGACCAGCGACCAAAGTTACCTTCAAAGATCAACCAGTACCCCAGCAAATGACAACCCCGCCAATCAAAGGAAGCCCTAGCTGGAAGGGGAAGGAGCATGACCAATGTTTCTTAGTAGAGTTTGATGCAAGAGACGACCCTCGAGTGGAACATGCCAGACCCACTCCAGATGGAGCGTTAGAACACATCGTGTTGGGCGACGCTGACCAAACGAAAATCGTCGGGGCGACCATGGACCCTGAAATGAAAGGCAAGTTGATCAAGCTGCTCAGAGACAACAGAGATCTGTTCGCTTGGAAACCATCAGACATGCCAGGCATTCACCCTGAAGTGTGCTGCCACTGGTTATCTATGGACCCCAAAGCAAAGCCCGTCTCCCAGAAAAAGAGAAAGTTTGGTCCCGACCGCCAAAAGGTCATTGATGAAGAAGTTAAGTGACTCCACGACGCCGGCTTCATTAGGGAAATCAAATACACCACTTGGTTATCCAACCCGCTATTGGTGAAAAAGCCCAGTGAAGCGTGGAGGATATGTGTCGACTACACTGACCTGAACAAGGTATGTCCCAAGGATGCTTATCCATTTCCCAGCATCGACCAGTTGGTCGATAACGAATCAGGTTTCAAAATGTTATCATTCATGGATGCGTACTTTGGTTATAATCAAATCCCACTGCTCGAGGAGGACCAAGATAAAACGACGTTCATCGCCCAGAACGCCAACTATTGTTATACAATGATGCCCTTCGGTTTGAAGAATACTGGTGCCACATACCAGCGGATGATGAATAAAGTGTTCAAAGACTTGATTGGCGAAAGTCTATGTCGATGACATGATCGCCAAATCGAGAATGCCAGAACAGCACTTGTTAGACCTTCAAGGCGTGTTCGAAAGGTTGAGAAAGTACAACATGCACCTAAATCCTAGCAAATGCGCTTTCGGCATCCGCGCCGTCAAGTTTCTCGGCTTCATGCTTACTGAGAGAGGCATTGAAATTAACCCTGACAAATGCAAGGAGGTTATCGAAATGCGAAGCCCCCGAACAGTCAAGGAAGTTCAACAGTTAACCGGGAGGCTTGTAGCCATCACCCGTTTTTTGGCAAATTCGGCACATAAGTCCCTCCCCTTTTTGGCTTACTCAAAAAAGGAACTACCTTTCGATGGTCCGAAGAATGTGAGAAAGCCTTACAAGAGTTAAAAAAATCTCTTTCTTGCCCACCAGTCCTCGCCAAGCCAGACAACGGCGAGACGTTGTATCTGTACCTCGCCGTAGGCGCCGAGGCTGTCAGCGCAGCTTAGGTCAAAGTATCAAAAGAGGAAGGGCAGAAACCCGTCTACTTTATCAGCAAAGTTCTACAAGGGGCTGAACTTCGGTACCTACAGGTGGAAAATGTCGCCTTCACACTTATCTTTGCCGCACGAAGGTTGAGACCATATTTCCAGTGTCATCCAATCACCGTCAGGACCAATCAGCCAATCCGTCAAGTTTTGCACAAGCCTGACCTCGCTGGAAGAATGATGTCTTGGGCAATTGAGTTGTCGGAGTACCAAATCACCTATGAGCCAAGAACCGCGATTAAGGCTCAATCCCTCACTGACTTCATAGCAGAAATGACGCACAACTCCCTACCCAATGACTGGGATTTCCTCACCCCCACCCAACATCCAAGTAACGGGGTGGTTCTCATCCCCGCACCGTTGGACTGGGATGGTTCTCACCCCCGGCCAAAGCCCAAGTAACAGGATGGTTCTCACCCCCGCCAAATGTTGGGCTAGGATGGTTCTCACCCCCACCCAGCACTAAAGTTACGGGACGGTGCTCACCCCGCCAAGCGTTAGCCTAAGATGATTCTCACCTACAACTAGCATTTAGGTTACGGGATGGTTCTCACCCATGTCATTAACTAATAAGTTTAACAATCATGACGACAAGCAGAACTTTAGGTTACAAAAGAGATAAAGCAAAGGCGTTACAAATTTCATTAACAAAGACAGAAAATACAAGTCTATAGTTGACATACCAACCATAGCATAAATACAAGTCTATGATAAAATGGCCCAGGTCAAGCTTGGAGGTCATCCAAAGGGGCCCCCTCATCTTCAACGGTAGAGGTCAGTTTAACCGCGCCAGCAAGAGTACTCCCCGCATCCAAACCAGACAGTGGCATGCCAGCAAGCCCTGTTGCCAAGTCGCTCTAGTCTCATCCCCAACAGGATGGCCATCTTCGGTTGCGTCGCCAGCAGATGGATCCCTTTGCACACCTTCATCTTAATCCTCTTTTTCTTCAGTTTCGGGACCCTCCTCAATCGCCATCACCTCGCCAGAAGCTAGCCGCTCAATTATTTGGTTCCCTTCCACCTCATAATCAGACATGTAATGCTCAGGATAGCGAACGCATACCTGTTGGATCGCGTTGTTGAAAGAATCTTGCAATATGCTTGCCAAGGCTCCTTCCAACTCTGAGACCCGCTCACTTGTACTTTTGCAGTCTTCTTGGGCGGCATGAAGGGTCGTAAACACTGAGACCAGCTCGGCAGACAACGCATTTTTGGCCGATTGAAGACTCTCCTTCTCCGCTGAAGACTTGTCTAGCAATTTTGACAAGTCATCTTTTTCGGAAGACAGGCGCTCAACCTCTTCATTAGCTTTCTTCAGTTGTGCAGTCAGAGAATCATTGGCAACCTGTTGGTCGCGGATCTCCTTTCCAAGGCGCCCAACTTCAGTGATCAAATCATTTACTATACGCGCCAGCTTGTGGAGGCGACCTTCCTGAGCAGTGCAACGACTGCCAACGGCGAGGGCGATCTTCTGCACACCCAAGATTCGGCCAACTATCACTTTGGTGCAATAAAGGATTTCCTGGCGGTCAATCCGGTCTGGTACCAACATTTTCGATCTTCTGAGGTTTGGAAAAGTGGGGTCAAGGTCCCTCTCGGACAATTTAAGGGCCCTGCTAACTGGGATTTCTGTAGGGGTAGGAGTCTCCTGCATCCCCGCCGGAGCATTGGTCATCATCGCCCCACCTCCACCAGAGTCTTCCAAAAACCCAACTGACTCATGGCTGTCGCTATCTGTCAATCACATTGACTCCGACAATTCAAGGCGTGGCGCCTTCGCACCCCCAAGCGGTACCAAAGTGGAGTCCCCTCCCCTCTTCAACCCCGAACTTTCAAGTCCAGGAGACTCAGACCCAAAAGTGGACTCGTTCGCCGACGAGCCTCCCGCAGTGTTTCGTGTGTCTTTGATTATAGGGCCATCCACCCTTCCCTCCAGCTCGCCAGCAGGAATATCGGCCGCAAACTGAATCTTTTTTCTGGGGCTACGAACTTCTTTCTCTTTGCCTTTGTCGGCATTCATGCTCTTTGTAGGCTTTCTAAGCGCGACCAGGGGAATCCCGCCACCGGCGGCCTTTACCTTGGTAGCCGCAGCACGCGCGATTCTTAACGCCTCCATTGGCAAGCACTCAACTGCAAGATAAAAAAAGACAAGATTCAGTAAAGACAGTTAATGAGAACAGTTTAGTCATAAACGGTACGGGTCACCGCCACACCTCCATAACACAGTATCTTCTTCGTAGGCCACTACTCAAAGCCTCCCTTAACCTCTACAAACCAATTGGCTACCAATACTTCTTCTGGCGACAAGGCCTCATACCCAAAGGAATACTGACTAGCGGGAACCTCATAATGACTCCTCCGTGAAGGGCGAGGCCCAACCCTTTCACTAGATCCCCCAGATCGTCGCCTTCTAGATCCTGCAGACCGACGCCTACCGGATCTAGAAGCATTCTCTCCAGTCATCACCTGGCGCCCACCATGAAGACAGGAACCAGACGCCTGGCGATGGTGCTCGCGCTGTCGAATCTGGAAGGCAACGCCGTGAGTGTTGCAAATCACTAGAAAGAAGAACTAACCAATCTGGTTATCGGCCCAGCCATGAACGTGACCGGAGAGAAGACTCTCCAAGAGACCGCTGTGTACAAGCTCATCCACACCATAGAGGAAGACGAGGAAAAGATGACGAAGACTAAGCTGTCATCAAGCACAGAGTGAGAAACATGATCTCCAGCGGGTTGAGTGAAGGCGGAGAAACGGCCAACGCCAGGAAGAAACACTTGAAACAATGTTTGGCGGTAGCTGGTAAAGTCATTAGCAAAGTGAAAGTTGATTCATGTCCAACCAAGCCTAAAATCATGTGGGACTACAGCGATTCGGGCGACGTCCTTCGCGGACATGATGACCCTCTAGTCATTCAAGCAACAATCGCCAACTTTGGCGTTAATCGCGTGTTTGTTGATCACGGCAGTTCTGCTGATATCTTGTTTTTACCATGTTTCTGGGTGTTAGGGTTTGCAGCCAATGACTTAACCCTAGTTGCAGGTGTACTCTCAGGTTTCAACGCAACAATCACCAAGCCGCTTGGAATGATAAACCTACGTTTATCCATGGGAACGCCACCCACTTCAAGGTCTGCTGACATCCAGTTCCTGGTGCTTGACACCTCTTCAGCATACAACGCAATTCTCGGCAGAAGGATGTTCGCCGCCTTCGAGGCGAGCGTGTCACACCCACACTTGGCGATGAAGTTTGTAGCCAGGGACAACAAAGTCGCAACGGTGAGAGGCGACCAAACCGTAGGCAGGAGCTGCTACAATATATCCCTGAGACCAGCGACCTAAGTTACCTTCAAAGATCAACCAATACCCCAGCAAATGACAACCCCGCCAATCAAAGGAAGCCCTAGCAGGAAAGGGAAAGAGCATGACCAATGTTTCTTAGTAGATTTTGATGCAAGAGACGACCCTCGAGTGGAACATGCCAGACCCACTCAGATGGAGCATTAGAACATGTCGTGTTGGGCGACGCTAACCAAACAACAACCATCGGGGTGACAGTGGACCTTGAAATGAAATGCAAGTTGATCAAGCTGCTCAGAGACAACAGAGATCTGTTCGCTTGGAAACCATCAGAATGCCAGGCATTCACCCTGAAGTGTGCTGCCACCGGTTATCTATGGACCCCAAAGCAAAGCCCGTCTCCCAGATAAATAGAAAGTTTGGTCCTGACCGCCAAAAGGTCATTGATGAAGAAGTTAAGAAACTCCACGACGCCGGCTTCATTAGGGAAATCAAATACACCACTTGATTATCCAGCCCGGTATTGGTGAAAAAGTCCAATGGAGCGTGGAGGATGTGTGTCGACTACACTGACCTGAACAAGGTATGTCCCAAGGATGCTTATCCATTTCCCAACATTGACCAGTTGGTCGATAACGCATCAAGTTTCAAAATGTTATCATTCATAGATGCGTACTCTGGTTATAATCAAATCCCACTGCTCGAGGAGGACCAAGATAAAATGGCGTTCATCGCCCAGAACGCCAACTATTGTTATACAATGATGCCCTTCGGTTTGAAGAATGTTGGTGCCACATACCAGCGGATGATGAATAAAGTGTTCAAAGACTTGATTGGCGAAAGCATCGAAGTCTATATCGATGCCATGATCGCCAAATCGAGAACGCCAAAACAACACTTGTTAGACCTTCAAGGCGTGTTCTAAAGGTTGAGAAAGTACAACATGCACCTGAATCTTAGCAAATGCGCTTTCGGCATCCCCGACGGCAAGTTTCTCGGCTTCATGCTTACTGAGAGAGGCATTGAAGTCAACCCTGACAAATGCAAGGTGGTTATCGAAATGCGAAGCCCCCGAACAGTCAAGGAAGCTCAACAGTTAACCGGGAGGCTTGTAGCCCTCACTCATTTTTTGGCAAATTCAGCACATAAGTCCCTCCCCCTTTTCGGCTTACTCAAAAAAGGAACCACCTTTCGATGGTCCGAAGAATGCGAGAAAGCCTTCCAAGAGTTTAAAAAAGCACTCTCTTGCCCACCAGCCCTCGCCAAGCCAGACAACGGCGAGACATTGTATCTGTACCTCGCCGTAGGTGCCGAGGCTGTCAGCGCAGCTTTGGTCAAAGAATCAAAAGAGGAAGGGCAGAAACCGGTCTACTTTATCAGCAAAGTTCTACAAGGGGCTGAACTTCGGTACCAACAGGTGGAAAAGTCACCTTCACACTTATCTTTGCCGCATGAAGGTTGAGACCATATTTCCAGTGTCATCCAATCACCGTCAGGACCAATCAGCCAATCCGCCAAGTTTTGCACAACCCTGACCTCGCTAGAAGAATGATGTCTTGGGAAATTGAGTTGTCGGAGTACCAAATCACCTATGATCCAAGAACCGCGATTAAGGCTCAATCCCTCACTGACTTCATAGCAAAAATGACGCACAGCTCCCTGCCCAATGGCCAAATCCCCGAATCGCCACTCCCGGCGATATGGAAGCTGCATGTTGGTGGGTCATCAAACACCAAAGGCTCAGGGGCAGGAATGATAGTTGAAAATCCAGACGGTGTGGCTATTGAGCATTCCTTGTCCTTCGAATTCAATACCACCAATAACCAGGCAGAGTATGAGGCCATGATAGCTGGCCAAATTCAAGCAAAAGAGATGGGAGCTCGACACCTCAAAGTCTTCAGCCACTCTCAGTTGGTGACATTTCAGATCTCGGGTGAGTATCAAACCAAAGGACCACTGATGTGCAAGTACTTGGAGAAAGTCAAAGAGTTAATTCAAACCTTCGAAAGCGTTGAGGTGGAGCATATCAGGCGAGCTGAAAACACTTGGGCAGATATCCTCGCCAAATTCGCAAGCACAAAAAGCCTAGGTAACAATTGCTCTGTGATCCAACATAATCCGCCTAACCCATGCATAGTCATGAACATTTCAGACGCGACTGCCGAAGTCGCCGAAGAGACATTGATCACGCCCATTATCGATTACTTATATGAAGGAGCCTACCTCCTGACGAAAAAGAAGCGCCCATTTCTGCATAGTACAAGGGCGATTGTATAAGAGAGGACTCTATACTCCACTTCTGAAATGTCTCAACCCCAGTGACATTCAGTATGTTTTAGAAGAAATCCATGAAAGATTCAACGGTCATCACATGAGCGGGCACTCGCTCGCAAAGAAAGCACTGAGAGCGGGCTTTTATTGGCCAACAATTGAGCGCGACGCCCGCGAGCACGTCAAAAAATGTGAAAAATGCCAGAGGTTCACCGTGGCCATTCTATAAGTTGGGGCTCGACATTCTAGGTCCCTTTCCCATGGCGGATGGCCGGGTCCAATGGTTGATTGTCGCCATAGACTACTTTACCAAGTGGGTAGAGGCTGAACCTGTAGCCACCATCACGTCTTAAAAGGCGAGGATGTTCTTTTGGAGAAGCATTGTCTACCGCTTCGGCATCCCAAGAGAAATCATTACAGATACGGTACCCAATTCACCAACGCTAAATTCCGAAAATTAATGGGAAATTTACAGATCAAGCATCACTTTGCCGCAGTAGAACACCCCCAATCCAACGGCTTGGTGGAGTCAGCCAACAAAATGTTGGCTAAAGGAATCAAGGAGAAATTGGAAGGGCATAAAGGGGTGTGGGTTGACAATTTAGACATCGTCCTGTGGGGATACAGGACAACCGCCCAGTCCTCCACAAGAGAGATGCCTTTCAGACTGACATACGACACTAAAGCCATGATCCCTGTAGAAGTTGGTGATCCCTCTTGGCGACGGGATCACGTTGCCGAGGTCGCTAACAGTCAAAATCTTAAGGAAACATTAGAACTACTAGATGAACTCAGAGGATATGCTGCTCAGTCTGACTATCGTTCCAAAGAAAGGTCAGCTACTTGTTACAATAAGAAAGTTGTCCTCCGAAAATTCGAGGAAAAAGATTTGATTCTTAGAAGAGCAGACATTGGAAACAAAAACGCCCGTGAAGGAAAGCTCGCCCCAAACTGGGAAGGACCTTACCGGATAGCAAACAAACTGGGAAAATGAGCGTACTCCCTAGAGACACTAGATGGAAAAGCAATCCCAAGGGCGTGGAACGCAGATAAACTCAACAAGTATTATAGATGAACTACCATGTAACATTTCCTGCACTCTTTTCCTTTCCCAAGTTTTTGTCCCGATGGGTTTTACTGCGAAAGGTTTTTAATGAGGCAGGGTCCCACATTTATAACGAGGCACAGTCCCACTTTTTCAACAAATATGATTGCCAATTCTTCACAACTCTTAGTACAAGTTAAACGCCCAAGTAACGTGATGGTTCTCACCCCCGCCAAGCGTTGGATTTGGATGGTCCTCACCCCCGCCAAATGTTGGGCTGGGATGGTTCTCACCCCCACCCAACACTAAAGTTGCGGGACGGTGCTCACCCCCCCAAGCGTTAGGCTGAGATGATTCTCACCTACAACCAGCATTTAAGTTACGAGATGGTTCTCACCCATGTTGTTAACTAATAAGTTTAACAATCATGACGACAAGCTGAACTTTAGGTTACAAAAGAGATTAAGCAGAGGCGTTACAAATTTCATTAACAAAGACACAAAATACAAGTCTATGGTTGACATACCAACCATAGCATAAATACAAGTCTACGATAAAATGGCCCAGGTCAAGCTTGGCGGTCATCCAAAGGGGCCCCCTCATCTTCAACGGTAGAGGTCGGTTTAACCGCGCCAGCAGGAGTACTCCCCGCACCCAAACCAGACAGTGGCACGCCAGCAAGCCCTGTTGCCAAGTCGCTCCTAGTCTCATCCCCAACAGGATGGCCATCTTCGGTTGCATCGCCAACAGAAGGATCCCTTTGCACACCTTCATCTTCCTCCTCCTCTTCTTCAGTTTCGGGACCTTCCTCAATCGCCATCACCTCGCCAGAAGCTAGCCGCTCAATTATTTAGTTCCCTTCCACCTCATAGTTAGCACTGAAACCAGACATGTCAAGCTCAGGATGGCGAACGCAGACTTGTTGGATCGCGTTGTTGAAAGAATCGTGCAATATGCTTGCCAAGGAGGCACCTTCCAACTCTGAGACCCGCTCACTGGTACTTTTGCAGTCTTCTTGGGCGGCATGAAGGGTCGTAAACACTGAGACCAACTCGGCAGACAACGCATCTTTGGCCGATTGAAGACTCTCCTTCTCTGCTGAAGACTTGTCTAGCAATTTTGACAAGTCAACTTTTTCGGATGACAGGCGCTCAACCTCTCCATTAGCTTTCTTCAGTTGTGCAGTCATAGAATCATTGGCAACCTGTTGGTCGCGGATCTCCTTTCCAAGGCGCCCAACTTCAGTGGTCAGATCATTTACTCTACGCCCCAGCTTGTGAAGGCGACCTTCCTGAGCATGCAACGACTGTCAACGGCGAGGGCGATCTTCTGCACACCCAAGATTCGGCCAACTATCATTTTGGTGCAATAAAGGATTTTCTGGAGGTAAATCCGGTCCGATACCACCATTTTCGGTCTTCTGAGGTTTGGAAAGGTGGGGTCAAGGTCTCTCTCGGACAATTTAAGGGCCTTGCTAACTGGGATTTCTGTAGGGGTAGGAGTCTGCATCCCCGCCGAAGCATTGGTCATCATCGCCCCACCTCCATCAGAGTCTTACACAAACCCAACTGACTCATGGAAATCGCTACCTGTCAACCGCCTTGACTCTGACAATACAAGGTGTGGCGCCTTCGCACCCCCAGGCGGTACCAAAGGCGAGGAGGTTCTTTTGGAGAAGCATTGTCTACCGCTTCAACATTGGAAACAAAAACACCCGTGAAGGAAAGCTCGCCCCAAACTGGGAAGGACCTTACCGAATAACAAACAAATTGAGAAATGGAGCGCACTCCCTAGTGACACTAGATGGAAAAGCAATCTCAAGGGTGTGGAATGCAGATAAACTAAAGAAGTATTATAATTGAACTACCATGTAACATTTCCTGCACTATTTTCCTTTCCTTTCCCAAGTTTTTGTCCCAATGGGTTTTACTGGGAAAGGTTTTTAACGAGGCAGAGTCCCACGTTTATAACGAGGCACGGTCCCACTTTTTCAATAAATATGATTACCAATTCTTCACAACTCTTAGTACAAGTTAAACGCCCAAGTAACGCGATGGTTCTCACCCTCGCCAAATGTTGGGTTGGGATGGTTCTCACCCCCACCCAACACTAAAGTTACGGGACGTTTCTCACCCCGGCCAAGCGTTGGACTGGGATGGTCCTCACCCCCAGCCAACGTCTAAGTAGCGGGATGGTTCTCACCCCCGCCAAATGTTGGGCTGGGATTGTTCTCACCCCCACCCAACACTAAAGTTACGGGACTGTTCTCACCCCCGCCAAGCGTTGGACTGGGATGTTCTTACCCCTAGCCAACGTCCAAGTAACGGGATGGTTCTCAACCCCGCCGCAGACTGGGATGGTCCTGCCAACGTCCAAGTAACGAGATGGTTCTCACCCCCGCCGCGGTTGGACTAGGATGGTTCTCACCCCCAGCCAACGTCCAAGTAACGGGATGGTTCTCACCCCCGCCACAGTTGGACTGAGATGGTCCTCACCCCCAGCCAACTTCCAAGTAACAAGGTGGTTCTCACCCCAGCCACCGTTGGACTGGGATGGTTCCCACCCCCGGCCAACGCCCAAGTAACGGGATAGTTCTCACCCCCGCCAAATGTTGGGCTGGGATGGTTCTCACCCCTACCCAACACTAAAGTTACGGGTCGGTGCTCACCCCCGCCAAGCGTTAGGCTGAGATGATTCTCACCCACAGCCATCATTTAAGTTACGGGATGGTTTTCACCCATGTCGTTAACTAATAAGTTTAACAATCATGATGACAAAAAGAACTTTATGTTATAAAAGAGATTAAGCAAAGGCGTTACAAATTTCATTAACAAAGAAAGAAATACAAGTCTATGGTTGACATACCAACCATAGCATAAATACAAGTCTACTATAAAATGGCCCAGGTCAAGCTTGGCGGTCATCCACAGGGCTCCTCATCTTCAACGGTAGAGGTTGGTTAAACCGCGCCAGCAGGAGTACTCCCCGCACCCAAACTAGACAGTGGCACGCCAGCAAGCCCTGTTGCCAAGTCGCTCCTAGTCTCATCCCAACAGGATGGCCATCATCGGTTTGGTCGCTACCAGAAGGATCCCTTTGCACACCTTCTTAAATCACCGTCACCTCTTCTTCAATTTTGGGACCCTCTTAAATCATCGTCACCTCGCCAGAAGCTAGCCGCTCAATTATTCGGTTCCCTTCCACCTCATAGTCAGCACTGAAACCAGACATGTCAAGCTCAGGATGGCGAACGCAGACCTGTTGGATCGCGTTGTTGAAAGAATCGTGCAATATGCTTGCCAAGGCACCTTCCAATACTGAGACCAGCTCGGCAGACAACAAAACTTTGGCCGATTGAAGACTCTCATTCTCAGCTGAAGATTTGTCTAGCAATTTTGACAAGTCATCTTTTTCGGAAGATAGGCGCTCAACCTCTTCATTCGCTTTCTTCAGTTGTGCAGTCAGAGAATTATTGGCAACCTGTTGGTTGCAGATCTCTTTTCCAAGGCGCCCAACTTCAGTGGTCAGATCATTTACTTTACGCCCCAGCTTGTGAAGGCGACCTTCCTGAGCAGTGCAACGACTGTCAATGGTGAGAGCGATCTTCTGCATACCCAAGATTCGGCCAAC
>JAVKPL010009610.1:0-38727 GCA_032173675.1 Gastrolobium villosum
TATCCGGTTTACAGATAACCTAAACTCTCACAGAGATTTGACGAATTCCTTCAGCTTATTACCCTAGCCCTGTGCCCTTTAAGGACACGCCCAACAGTATACCTATGAGTCTCCATGTTTCAGGCAGACGAGGTATACAATCAAAACATGCCTTCAAGAACACAGTCTAGGTAATAACTTCTGGTCTAAGGAAAAACATACCCAAACATAAAGAGATTACTCTAATGACACTATCTGTGAGATTCCCTCATAGAGTCTCTTTTTGGGTCTGTTCAGTGCGAGCTATACTCTTATAGGTCCACCCACGACTTTAGCTAAGATATCTCCATATCTGCAGCTCATGAGGTCTTTACCTTGTATCCATATACAAGTAGATAAGTCGTACTAGTCTTTACTCGAGATCACTGATCCCCAAACTCAGTGTCTCTAGACTAGGAACATATAATTAGGAATAGACATGCAATATCCTTGAATCCTCATGATCGTGATCTCATCACAGATACTCACGAGATACATGTTCTATTCCAAGGGGTTTATCCAGTTCGTTCATATAATATTAACAGTAATATCGAGACACAATATGAAACTGAATAAATATTGCTTTCATATATTTGCGACAAACAAAGATCTACATCTAGTGTCATTTATTTAATCAAAAGATTGTCTCTAGGACACCCATATGCTAACAAGCTCCCACTTGGCCTAGAGCCAATCAGACCTAAGTCGTATGCCCAAAGCCTCATAATGACTATCATGTTTTCTCTGAGAAACAGCCTTTGTCAGAGAATCGGCCAGGTTATCGTCTGTGGGAACATAATCCATTTTTACATCATTCCTATCAATGATTTCTCTAATCAAATGATATCTGCGGAGCACGTGTTTAGATCTTTGATGAGACCTAGGTTTCTTTGACTGCGCAATGGCTCCTGTGTTGTCGCAAAGCAACTGTATGGGCTCATCCACGCTTGGAACCACCCTTAGTTCATTTACGAACTTCTTGATCCACACTGCCTCCTTAGCTGCTTCTGAAGCAGCTATGTATTCAGCCTCTGTCGTTGAATCTGCTGTTGTCTCCTGCTTGGAACTTTTCCAAGACACTGCCCCACCATTTAAGGTGAATACAAATCCTGACTGTGACTTGCAGTCATCTTTGTCACTTTGAAAGCTGGCATCAGTGAACCCTTTCACTGTTAACTCATTAACCCCACCATAGACCAGAAACGCATCCTTAGTTCTTCTTAAGTATTTAAGGATGGTTTTGACTGCCGTCCAGTGACCCTCTCCAGGGTCTGACTGGTATCTACTCGTAATGCTTAAAGCATATGAGACATCTGGTCTCGTACATATCATTGCATACATGATGGATCCAATAGCCGAAGCGTATGGAATTCCACTCATGCGATCCTTCTCAGGCTGTGACTTAGGACACATAGCCCTTGATAGGTGTACCCCATAACTGACAGGAAGAAAACCCCTTTTCGACCCTTCCATGCTAAACCTCTTTAGCATCTTGTCAACGTACGTGGATTGAGATAAACCCAGCAGCCTCTTGGGTCTATCTCTATAGATCTTTATACCGAGTATAAAGGCTGCCTCTCCCAAATCCTTCATGGTAAAGTTTTCTGAAAGCCACTCTTTCGTTATTTTTAATGTGGGGATGTCATTTCCTCTTAGCAATATGTCATCTACATAGAGCACTAGGAAGACGACATTACTCCCACTAACCTTTCTGTAAACACAAGGTTCATCCTCGTTCTTGATAAAACCGTTACTCTTAACGACTTCATCAAAACGTATATTCCAACTCCTTGATGCTTGCTTTAGCCCATATATTGACCTTTGTAGTTTGCATACCATATGCTCCTGATCTTTGTTTTCAAAGCCTTCAGGTTGTGTCATGTACACTTCCTCCTTCAAGAACCCATTCAAGAAGGCGGTCTTGACATCCATTTGCCAAATTTCATAGTCGTGGTATGCTGCTATTGCAAGCATGATCCTAATAGATTTAATCATGGCAACTGGTGAGAAAGTTTCATCATAGTCAACTCCTTGTCTTTGACGATACCCTTTCGCCACCAACCTAGCTTTGTAGGTCTGAACGTTGCCATCTGCATCAGTCTTTCTTTTAAAGACCCATTTATTACCGATAGGAACTATTCCTTGCGGTTTAGGAACCAAGGTCCATACCTTGTTCTGATACATCGAATCCATTTCAGATTCCATGGCTTCAAGCCATCTTGAGGAGTCAACATCTTTGACCGCCTCCTCGTAGTTACTTGGTTCATCATCCTCAACAGTTTGCTGATTCTCAATCACAAACCCGTACCTCTCAGGTGGATGGATGACCCTCGTAGATCTACGGAGTTGTGTGTTTACTTCTCCATTGGAGAACGTCGCCTGCGGAGCAGACTCGGGTTCCTCAATCTATTCTTGTGGATCTTGCACTTCTTCAAGATCAATCTTACTCCCACTGCCTCCTTGAGAGATCAAATCCTTCTCAAGGAACTCAGCATTCTTTGACACAAACACTTTGTGTTCTTCCATGGAGTAGAAGTAGTATCCCTTAGTACCTTTAGGATACCTCACAAATAGACATTTAGTACTCTTAGCACTAAGCTTGTCTGATGTCAACGCTTTGACATAAGCTGGCGATCCCCATACCCTGAGGTAACTCAGGTTGGGTCTCTTACCACTCCATATCTCATATGGTGTGGTCTGAATAGATTTAGACGGTACCCTATTTAGAAGGTATGCCGTTGTGTCTAAGGCATATCCCTAAAATGATTTTGGAAGTTGAGTCTCACTCATCATAGACCTAACCATGTCTAACAAGGTCCCGTTTCTCCTTTCGGAGACACCGTTTTGGTGTGGTGTGTAAGGAGCGGTAAATTGTGAGAGAATTCCATTTTCTCTCAGATAACCCTGAAACTCGTGGCTCAAATATTCACCACCACGATCTGATCGTAATGTCTTAATCATCTTGCCACGTTGTTTCTCCACTTCATTCCTAAACTCTTTGAACTTTTCAAACGCTTCAGATTTATATCTCATTAGGTATATATACCCAAATCTTGATTTGTCATCTGCAAAGGTAATGAAATAAGAATATCCACCTCTAGCCTCAATAGACATTGGGCCACATACATCAGTATGAATGAGTTCTAATAACTCACTAGCCCTATGACTCTCAAGCCCTTTGGGCTTTTGTTGAATCATTTTCCCAGCTAGACAAGATTCACACTGTCCATAGGATTCCAAATCCATGGAGTTTAGGTATCCATCTCTATGCATCCTAGACAATCTTGTTTCATTTATGTGCCCTAGTCTACAGTGCCAAAGATAAGATTGATTATCCGTCCTAGGTCGTTTCACATCTATATTGAGCACTTCATTTCCCATTTCCAACACATACAATCCATTTATTAAAGAAGCAGTACCGTAAACCATATCATTCAAAATGATAGAAAAAGTACCATCCCTAATACTGAAAGTATAACCATCTTGTTCTAAACAAGAAATTGAAATAATGTTTCTAGAAATATGCGGAACATAAAGACAATTATTCAAATGCAATAAAAGGCCCGTAGGCAAAATAAGGTCAGCATCTCCAACTGAATGAGCAGCAACTCTTGCTCCATTACCAACGCGGAGATCCACCTCGTTTCTATCCAATCTCCTTGGGCTCCTAAGTACCTGCAACATATTGCAGATATGAGAACCGCATCCGGTATCCAATACCCATGAGGATGGATTAGCATAAGAATAATTTATCTCAATCATGAAAATACCTGAGGCAGAAGCATCACCATGCTTCTTGTCCTTCACATTGTTCAGGTAGTCTGGACAATTCCTCTTCCAGTGGCCTTTCTTGCCACAATGGAAGCACTCAGCATCACCCTTGTCCTTAGGTGCCTTCTTACCCTTCTTCTTGCCCTTCTTCTTCTTGGATTTGCCTTTGGGCTTAAGCGGGTCACCTTTTGCAGGCTCCTTACCCTTTCCCTTGGCCTTGCTAGGCCCACCAATCAAAAGAGCCTGTGTCCTATCCTTCTTGATAGACACTTCAGCTGTTGTTAACATGCTTAACAACTCAGGCAAGCTCACTTGCATCCCATGCATATTGTAATTCATGATGAATTGACTGAAGGAAGGTGGAAGTGAGGTGAGGACTAAGTCATTACTTAGCTCGGCATCCATGATGAAGCCTAGGTTTCCTAGCTTCTCAATCAGCCCGATCATCTTGAGAACATGGCTGGCAACAGACATGCTCTCAGTCATCCTACAAGAGAACAGTTCTCTTGAGGCCTCATACCTCTCATGCCTGCCTTTAATATCATACAACTCCTTGAGATGTACGATAATAGAGGGAGCATCCATATGCTCATGCTGCTTTTGCAGTTCAGGCGACATGGACGCCAACATGATGCATACTGCCATCACATTGTCATCCAAGTGCTGTTGATGGGTTACAAAATCAAATTCCGCAAACCCTTCTTCCCCTTCCCGTGGAGCTACGGGTATTACAGCATCTAAAACGTAGGCAATCTTTTCGGCCCTTAGAACTATTCTTAGGTTCCGATACCAGTCCATAAAATTTGAACCGATAAGTTTATTCGTATCGAGTATTGAACGCAGTGACAGTGGATTAGTCATACTATAAGCTGAAAAGGATGTAAAGATAGTTTTAGTTAATATACGGTTATGTAGTTAAAAGCAAATTATTAAAGACTTGAAATAATTTGCCCCTCCCACTATTTTATCTAAGTCAATGACCCTTCCTTTTGACTTAGGGTTAATCTACTTTAGATTTTACCTTAGTGGGATTAAGAGTGCGATTATTTATTTTAATCTCCGTCTGAGACCGCAAGATTAATTTAAATAAAGGGTTGATCTTTATCAACAGTATCTCATACCCTCTCTTAACATTAGGTTGACAACTCTTTGTCACTTAGTGGTGCATCTCATGCAACCAACCTAGCACCATTACCCTAAGCACATAAGCCCGGCTGTGCCTGCAACTTATGTCTTAGTTAAGCATTAAACCAGCACCCTAAGTGTCTTACACTTCAAACACTACTCTAGCCCAACGAAATAGTGGGTCCCAACTGAGTTGTGGAGCACCACTATGTAGAAGAGTTTTGAGTAGCATTGGTGGTGGGAGGTAATCATATGCTTAATTATTTATTCCTTTTAAGGGTTCCTTTTATCTTGGGGTTAATTAGGTCCCATCAAACGCATATTGTAAGTTATCATGCTAGTCGTTACCTATGTCAAACATCTATCGGTATACACTAGTCGTTATTGGACAAACATAATAACCATACAAAACGCGGTTTGCCCAATTTATGCATACTAGACGTTCTAATCATACATGCATATAAACAGTTTATATTGAGATAGCCATGGTGCTCGCGCTTTTGTCCTTTTTGCTTCTTTAAGCAACGGCCGCTTGTCGTCTATACGCCACTAGCCTATTTCTCTAATTACAAATAATTAAAGAAACTCCATAACATTTTGGAGGGACAAAAATTACAAAATTTAAATTACAAATACACTTGTAAATTAAAATGCGCGATTACACATTAATTTAAAATTCAAAAAATTCAAATCCGGGCACCATGACCATCCCCTTCCTGTTTGTACCTGAAAATTTCAAAACTTGCAAACACAAACATTACATTATCACATAACATTTTCACATGTATTTTGACATTTAACATTTAAACATCAAAATAACATCAAGATTCATAATCTTAAATTTCTCATTGGCCGAATTTAAAAACAATTTCAATTCAAATTTTGTTAATTCTTTCTCAAAGAAAACAAAATTAAACCATGCATGTAGCCATAAATCCCTACATGGCCGAATCATATAGGTGACTATATGATAAATTTTGTCACAAAATTTCATGCATATAAACATGACACAATTCATGGAGAAAAATAAGAAATCATTCAAGGCACTCTTAGTACCCTCCATGGCCGAATCTACCCTTTCAAAAAGGGTGTTCCTTTTAAAACTTTCATAAAGAAAAAGAAACTAAACCATGATGCATAATGTTTTATGAACACAGAATCAAATTTTCATGTTCATAAAAACAAAAACTTTAACACTTTAAAGGATTTGTGATTCAAAATCCATATGCAGAATTTAAACTTTAACCCTTTAAAGATTTTTGACCGTGAAAAACTCTTTTCACAAACAAGGTACCATCACCCGTCAATGGTAAAGCAACCGGGCTCTGATACCACTTGAAAGTAAACTGGCCTTTGAAGGCCGATGCATGTAAGGTGTAAAACAAAAATTTTACTGCGGAACATACATGCACACATAGGTTCATGCTTTAAGACAGCATGATGTTACCTTGTTTTTGGCCTGATCAGTCAGGGAGATCAGATGTCAAGCTTGAAGGGTTCAAACCCTCTAATGGTGATCCACACCACCGTTCGTCAATGATGCAAGAACCCTTTCTTGAAAGCCACCAGATGAACACCACAGTGAGGCTTGCTATGCGCACAAGTGGTGAAGGTGGAGGCTAGGTATTCTGTTTGGAAAGGTGTAGTGAGCTACCCTACAGAATGGTGCATAGATGGAGGAGAGTTGGCTAGGTTTTTCACAAAACCCTAAGGTGAGGAACAAGTCATGTTATATGCACACACTTGGAGAGGAGGAGGGATTTAAATCATTCAAAATGAAAAACAAACTTTCAAATTGCTTTGAAATTTGCGCATAGAACAGTGAGATAAGGTGAAGCTGTTGCAAAACTAACTTTGCCAACAACCTCCAATCTTATCCACATGAAATTAAGTTCAAAATAATTTAAACTTAAATTCATAAACTATCATATAGTATATACTTCTCATGCGCATAATTCAGCCCTAGAAGGGGTCCAAATATATTGAGTAGTTGCATTCAAAATTTGAATCAACTCACCCACTGATTCCCTCAACCACCAAATCTGAATGGAGGTTTGTTTTAAGTGATAAGATGACATTCTTATCACTCAAATTTGCGCACCAAACAGCCAAGGAAGTGCTTCCAAAGATGCTTCTTGATCCAAGGAATATGCTCCAATAAGATCCTGTCTTATCCTTTTGTTATGAAACAAATTTTCAAAACCAATTCAAATTCGAATTCAAACACTTGAATTCAAACGTTCAAACATTCAAATTCAAAATTCAAAATTCAAAATTTCAAATTTCAAATTCAAAATTCGAATTTCCAAATTCCAATTCAAATTTCAAATTTCAAAATTCAAATTTCAAATTCAAAATTCGAATTTCGAAATTCAAATTCTAAATTCAAATTTCAAAATTCAAATTTCAAATTCAAAATTCGAAATTCAAATATTTGATTATTAATTTAACTAATTAAATTAATTAGTAATGACTTGGACTATCCAAACCCATTACTAAACTCCATGCACCACCCACCCATTTAGGTGGGCTTCCAAACAGCTTCTTGGGCTAACAACCATTATTAGGCCCAATACCTTTAAAGCTAGTCCATCATGACTACAAGGTGTTAGTGTGTGACCCATTAGGTCCAACTTAGCTTCTGACATAACTGGGCTTGGGCCCAACAAGCCCACAACCCAATTAATGACAACACAGAGCACTAGCAATGCTTTGTTGCCCCAGAACTAGTCAGATTAATGACTTGATCAACCTATTGTACATATTTGGTTGCCGTATGTATTTCCCTTCGTCTCGGTTATCTTCCCATTAACCTAGGGTAGGGAAATGTATCAACCCCTGAGGTTTAGGGTAAGCTTTATTCGAAATAGGGAATCTTCAATTTACTGACTCTAAAGGCAGATCATCTCATGATCTCTTTTACTATGCATAGATTCCCGAGTCCCTGTAAATGTTATCCCGATTTCTCCGGTTTATAGATAACCTAATCTCTCACAGAGATTTGACGAATTCCTTCAGCTTATTACCCTAGCCCTGTGCCCTTTAAGGACACGCCCAACAGTATACCTATGAGTCTCCATGTTTCAGGCAGACGAGGTATACAATCAAAACATGCCTTCAAGAACAAAGTCTAGGTAATAACTTCTGGTCTAATGAAAGACATACCCAAACATAAAGAGATTACTCTAATGACACTATCTGTGAGATTTCCTCATAGAGTCTCTTTTTGGGTCTGTTCAGTGCGAGCTATACACTTATAGGTCCACCCACGACTTTAGCTAAGATATCTCCATATCTGCAGCTCATGAGGTCTTTACCTTGTATCCATATACAAGTAGATAAGTCGTACTAGTCTTTACTCGAGATCACTGATCCCCAAACTCAGTGTCTCTAGACTAGGAACATATAATTAGGAATAGACATGCAATATCCTTGAATCCTCATGATCGTGATCTCATCACAGATACTCAAGAGATACCTGTTCTATTCCAAGGGTTTTATCCAGTTCGTTCATATAATATTAACAGTAATATCGAGACACAATATGAAACTGAATAAATAGTGCTTTCATTTATTTGCGACAAACAAAGTTCTACATCTAGTGTCCTTTATTTAATCAAAAGATTGTCTCTAGGACACCCATATGCTAACACGTTGTCTGTGGACGAGTACCTGGCCAAGTTTAATGAGCTGGTCAAGTTTGCTCATTTCCGTATGGCGAGGCCGACTCCCATTTTTCTTGCTGCTAAGTTCCGGAGGGGACTTAATGAGGACATTGCTGGACATCTTGCTGGTTCTGCTTCGAGAGACTTCGGGGCTTTGGTACAGCAGTGCCGTGACATTGAGGACTACTGCAGGGCGAGCCAGGCCAAGAAGGCCAAGACTGAGGTGCCACAGGGTACTGGTGGTTCCGCTTCCTGGAGAGACAGGAAGTTTGGGAACAAGGGTAAGGGAGACCTCCTGCTCCCAGATGCTCGGGATGTGGGAAGTCACACTTTGGGCCGTGTGCTACGGGTAAGCTGATATGCTTCTAGTGTGGCAAGGAGGGCCACTATTCCAGAGATTGCCCGACGGCGAGAGTTGCTGCAGTGCAGGCTGTTCCATTGCAGATGGTTCCTACTGGGGCACCAGCAGTGCCACCTACTACGGGGCGAGTGTACACACTTGATCGTCAGCAGTCGGACAGAGCTCCGAACATGGTCAGAGGTATTGTTACCATTGGTGGTTCAGCTGTTGATGTGCTTTTTGATTCCGGGGCAACGCACTCTTTTGTTGCTACCCCTATTGTTGTGGGGCTTGAGTTGCCCAGTGATGTGCTTTCTCCACCGATGCGGGTGACCACCGCCACCGGAGAAAAATGTTTGACCTCCACTGTCCATCGTGATGTAGCATTTCAGTGGGACGGCCGTGACTTCTCGGTAGATCTGATAGGATTGCCGATGGCCAACTTGGATATTATTCTGGGCATGGATTGGCTGTCCGGAAACTGTGCATTGATTGATTGCTGTGCCAAGAGAGTGGTGATGTCTCCGGGTGTGTCCACAGCCAGTTCCTCACCGTTCATTTCAGTCCTGCAGGCGAGGAGGGCCTTGAGAGCAGGGGCATTTGGCTATGTTATGTTGGGAGGTTTTGTGAGTGGTACACAGGAGGATCTCACTGGCATTCCTGTGGTGAGGGAATTCCTCGAGGTGTTTCCCGAGGAGATTCCTGAGTTTCCACCGCAGAGGGAGATAGAGTTCTCCATTGATTTATTGCCTGGTGTGGGGCCTATTTCATTGGCTCCATACCAGATGTCGCCACCGGAGTTGGCAGAGCTGAAGAAGCATATTGAGGAGCTTTCAGCGAAAGATTTCATTCGGCCGAGTGTGTCTCCTTGGGGAGCACCAGTCATTTTTGTGAAAAAGAAAGATGGGACTATGCGATTGTGCACCGACTACAGGCAGTTGAACAAGGTGACAATCAAGAACAAGTGTCCCCTTCCACGCATTGATGATTTGTTGGATCAGCTCAGGGGTGCTTGCGTATATTCCAAGATTGATCTCTGGTCTGGTTACTATCAGATACGGGTAAAGTTGGAGGATGTCCCAAAGACAGCGTTTCGGTCGAGGTACGGGCATTATGAGTACTTGGTGATCCCGTTTGGACTCACCAATGCACCCGCAGTGTTCATGGACTACATGAACAGGATCTTCCAGCCGTACCTGGATCAGTTTGTGATCGTCTTCATTGACGACATCTTGATTTACTCCAAGACAGAGGAGGAGCATGCTGAGCACTTGAAGATTATTTTGCAAGTGTTGAAAGAGAAAAAGCTATATGCTAAACCGTCAAAACGTGAGTTTTGGCTCAAGGCGGTGAAATTTCTGGGTCATGTGATTTCCGCTGATGGAGTTGCAGTTGATCCTAACAAGATTGAGGCTGTGATGGATTGGGAGAGGCCCAAAACGGTTACATAAGTGAGAAGCTTCTTGGGTTTGGCTGGGTACTACAAGAGGTTCATAGAAGGATTCTCCAAGATGGTGCTACCGATGACTCACCTTACCCGAAAGGAGACTCCATTCGTATGGACACATGAGTGTGAGGAGTGCTTCCAAGAGTTGAAGGAGAGACTAACTACTGCTCCTGTGTTAGTCCTTCCTGATCCTGCAGAGCAGTTTGAGCTTTACTGTGATGCCTCTGGTAAGGGGCTAGGCTGTGTGTTGATGCAGAAAGGGAAAATTGTTGCTTATGCTTCAAGACAGTTAAAACCTCATGAGGAGAACTACCCGACTCACGACTTGGAGTTGGCAGCTATTGTATTTTCTTTCAAGATTTGGAGGCATTACCTATTTGGCATGAAGTTTGCTGTATTCAGTGACCACAAGAGTCTGAAATATCTGTTTGACCAGAAGGAGTTGAACATGAGATAGCGAAGATGGATGGAGTTCTTGAAGGACTACGACTTTCAGTTGAGGTATCATCCTGGCAAGGCCAATGTGGTAGCCGATGCTTTAAGTCGGAAATCCGTGACTTATCTAGCTTGATGATGAGCGACTATGAGGTGATCGAAAAGTTTAGAGACTTGAGAGTGAACTCCTTGTTTGGGGGAGCACTACTTGAGTTGGAAACAACAAAAGTGATTAATGAGCTGATGGAAAAGATTAAAGAGGCGCAAGTGCAAAGAGAGTGCCTAGATTATGTGAAGAACCAGGATGGTGTGTCTTGGAACGAGGATGGTTTGTTGTTGTTCCAGAAGAGGGTTGTAATCCCTCGAGGGCCATTGACTGATGAGGTTATGGCAGAGGCTCATAAGGGCCAGTTTACTATCCACCCTGATGCTACAAAAATGTACCAGGACTTAAAGAGAAATTTTTGGTGGCCGGGCATGAAGAAGGACATAGCGGTCTATGTATCCAAGTGCCTTATTTGTCAGAAAGTTAAGATTGAGCACCAGAAACCGTCTGGTAAACTTCAACCACTTGAGATTCCACAGTGGAAGTGGGAGAGTATTTCTATGGACTTCGTGGTGGGATTGCCGAAGACTCAGGCTGGTTGTGACTCTATCTGGGTCATTGTGGACAGATTGACCAAGTCTGCCCATTTTCTTCCTGTGAAGGTGAGCTTCACTACAGAGCAGTTGGCCAAGTTGTATGTCCGCAAGATTGTGAGGCTTCACGGGGCGCCCGAGAGTATCATCAGTGATAGGGACCCGAAGTTCACATCTCGATTTGGGAGGCGCTGCAGGAGGCTTTTGGTACACAGTTGAGATTGAGTACCGCCTATCACCCTCAGACTGACGGACACACTGAGCGGACCATCCAGACATTGGAGGACATGTTGAGGGCTTGCACGTTGGAGCAGGGTTCAGCATGGGATAGGTACCTTCCGTTGGTAGAACTTTCGTACAACAACAGTTTTCATGCCAGTCTGGGCATGGCACCCTACGAGGCGCTGTATGGTAGGAGGTGTCGGACTCCTACTTGCTGGTCTGAGGTTGGAGACAAAGAGCTTTTTGGCTTGGACTTTGTCCAAGATACTACCCAGCAGATCCAGATGATCAGGGAAAAGTTGAAGCAGGCGCAGAATCGCCAGAAGAGCTACTACGATGTCAAGCATCGTCCACTGGAGTTCAGTGAGGGTGAGCACGTGTTTGTGAGACTTTCACCTGTCACCGGTGTTGGACGGGCACTCGGAGTGAGGAAGTTGAGCCCGCGATTCATTGGGCCCTACCAGATCCTTGGTAGAGTAGGACCTGTTGCCTATCGACTTGCCTTACCTCCGAACCTAGCCAACATCCACGACGTATTTCACGTGTCTCAGCTTCGGAGGTACATAGCAGATCCTTCGCACGTGGTGCAACTGGATGATGTGGAGGTTCGGGAGAACCTAAAGACTCCCGTCGGACCACTCAAGATTCTCGATCGCGGCGAGAAGCAACTTAGAAGCAAGACTATTCCGATGGTCAAGGTGCAGTGGACTGGGCGTAGTCCCGAGGAGTGCACATGGGAGCGAGAGGATGAGCTTCTCCGGCAGTATCCCGACTTTCGAGACAGGTATGTTTATGATTTTGAGGACAAAATCTTTAAAAAGGTGGGGTGAATGTAAGAACCCGCACCGCTAATTAAGGTAATTAGTGAATTAATTATGATAATTAGGAAGTGATTCCATAATTGACCCTAATAATTATTATGAGGCTTTAATAATTATAGTTAGTGGGTAAGAATACTGAAAGTCGCTCTTCGGAAGAAAAGTGCAGATACCGGTTCTGCTACCCGGTATAAATGCGTACCAGAAAATTATAACGAATGCATGATAATTACTAGAATATTATGTAGGACTTGTAAAACAAGTTTCAAGTCAAAATAATGTAATTTGATGCCAGAACTGATACTGGCTATGGAAAAGCGCGTACCGGAAAGGTGCTCCGAAAAATAAAATAAAAATATGACAAATCTTAGAAAAATGAGTAGGATTAGATTCCAAAGTTTGGGATCAAGATATTTTGCGTAGTTATTAAGGCTAATACTGCGCGTTATTGCCATTGTGGCAATTTATACCCTTATTAGTGGGCACAAAACCCTAGGTCTTTTCTATTCTACGTGAAGTGTGGGCTGCAGCTTGTGTCTTCCATGCTGCCACCCTCTTCCTTGCTTGGGAAACCACCATTTTGATCACCTTTCTCCATTGTTCTTCACTAAAGACTTTGAGTGTGTGAGGAGGACCATTTGTGAGGGTAAAAGGGAGCTGTGTGTGGCTGTCCAACTTCTGTGTTGAGTGGGTGAAGGGCTGCCTTGGGTTGTGTGGGTGGTATGAGTTTGGTGTGAGTGTTTTGTTGCTTAAAGAAGCAACCTTTGAGTAGAAAGATCAAGTCTTGAGCACCATTTTCGTACACCTTTTTGTGGCCTGAGTTGAGGAGCTGTTGGAGAGCTCCAAGTGCACTGTCCATTCTGTTTTTGAGCTTTGGTAAGTTATACCAACCATGATCATAAATTTAAATGCTTAAAAATGGAACCTTGATGCATGTATTTAACTAAGTTGATAACTTAAGGGTGAGGAAGGTTAAACGCACCTAGAAATGCATGTTTTAGTGCCTATAATCGGTTAAAAGTTGAACCTTTGGTTTGGATATTCACGAAATGCAGAAACTGCATTCTGTCATGGGATATCCGGATATTTGTCGAACAGATATCCGGATATCAATATCCAGATATTAATATCCGAATGTGGGATCTGGATATCCGGATATGGTATATCCGGATATGGTTAGTGTGATATCCGGATATTCTGGGATTTCGAAGAACAGTAGTTGTGCTGTGTGAACAGTAGGCTATTGGGGGTTTGTGGACTCTAGGTTAAGGAAGTTGAACTTCTGTAATTAATGAACTAAGTCAGAATCACATGATTAAGGGCTTATGGCTTGTTGGAAGCCTTAAGACGTAAAACGTAAAGGAAAGGCATAGTCTTTAAGTTGTATGCTTGTGTTGCATAATTAATGATATATTATTGGTCCATATCAGATTGTGATACTGCTGTGTTTGGACTCGAGAGTGGTTGGACTCTTGGCTTGGATAGCTAGCTTACAAGGTAAGCTTTCGTGTCCTCGGTTTAGCCATGTTATGGTTCCACCATGTCCCATGGGGATGTGGTTTATCCATGCTGTGTTACATGCTTTGATGTTTTAGAAATGCTGTTGAGTTATTATATGCAATGTGCTTTTATGATATGCATGTGATGTCCACCTATACGGTAAGCCTGAGTATGTGGTACATACAAGATGGTGAGGCTGTGGGTGAGGTGCAAGCGGTGTTCCTTGTACTTATGTGGGTATAGACGTATTCCTACATTTCTCTGGCCAGTAGATTTATAAACACACATGGCATAGATATCTGTTGCACTGCATAGTTTTGGAACTTATATTGAATTACTGATTTTAGAACTTATATTGCACATGTAAGTGAGCTTAGGGTGGAAGATCCTTGAGGACCCCTTGTCTTACTGAGATTTCTTGTTTAGAGATCTCACCCCACGTTTGGGGACGCTTATTTCAGGATCAGGTAATGTTGAGGGCTCAGGTGGCAGGAGGCCAGAGCTGAGTTGATATTAATATGACATGCTGACATGCTGGATGTTGACTGCTGTTATGTTTTCCCGCTTTGATTATGATATTATGTTGAGATTGTTTTTGGGCATTGTTGCCTTATTTGGTGAGCATGGGGTTTGTCCATGCCACATAGACTTGTTATTGTTTTCTTAGTTAAAGTTGTAATTAAAGTATCAGGATTCTTGGTCCAGGCTATGTGTTGAAGTCTTGTGGCTTTAGATACTCACATTATATTTATATATGAGGTATTCAGTTAGTTGTCTTGCAATTTACGTACAGGCGGTATTTTATGAAATTGATTAAGTAATCAAGTTGGCTAAGATTAATGACATCATCATTGAATTAAAGAAAAAGTTATTCCGCATTTTAATTAAGCGTGGCTTAATATGATAGCATGTTAACAATCCAGGTTAACACGAGTTGTTACACTATTTTCGTGCACCTTGTTAAGGTTGAGTTTTGGGAGCTGTTTGGTGAGCTCCAAGGGCCTTCTTGTTGAGTTTTGAACTTTGGTAAGTTATACCAACCATGATCATGTGTTTAAATGCTTAAAAATGGAACCTTGATGCATGTATTGAGCTAAGTGGATAACTTAAGGGTGGGTAAGGATATTCATGAAAATGCAGAATTGCATTCTGTCGTGAATTATCCGGATATTTGTCGAACAGATATCCGGATATGGTATTCGGATATTGATATCCGGATATGAGGATCTGGATACTCGGATATTGAATATCTGGATATGGTCAGTGTGGTATCCGGATATTGAATATCCGAATATGTCCCCGAGTAATATCCGGATATTTTGGGATTTCGAAGAACAGTAGCTGTGCTGTGTGTACAGTAGGCTATTGGGGGTTGGTGGACCATAGAATTAAGGATGTTGGACTTCTGTAATTAATGAACTAAGTCAGAATCATGTGATTAAGGGCTTATGGCTTTTTTGGAAGCCTTAAGACTTAAAACGTAAAGGAAAGGCGTAGTCTTTAAGTATTTATGCTTATGAGCTATGATTGATGATATGTTATTGGTCCATAACAGATTGTGACACTGCTGTGTTTGGACTGTGAGAGTGGTTGGACTCTTGGCTTGAATTGATTGCTTGCAAGGTAAGCTTTCGTGTCCTCGGTTTAGCCATGTTGTGGTTCCACCATGTCCCATGGGGATGTGGTTTATGCATGTTGTGTTACATGCTTTTGATATTTTGGGAAATGTTGTGGAGCTGTTATATGCAATGTGCTGTTATGATATGCATGTGAGTCCACCTATAAGGTAAGCCTGAGTATATAGTACATACAATAGGGTAAGGCTGTGGGTGAGGTGCAAGCAGTGTTCCTTGTACTTACTATGTGGGTAATAGACGTATTCCTGCATTTCTCTGGCCAGTAGGATAGTGATAACTCATATGGCATTGGATATCTGTTGCACTGCATACTTTTAGAACTTATATTGGAAATTACTGCTTTTAGAACTTATATTGCACATGTAAGTGAGCTTGGGGTGGAAGATCCTTGAGGACCCCTTGTCTTACTGAGATTTCTTGTTAGAGATCTCACCCCACGTTTGGGGACGCTTATTTCAGGTTCAGGGAACCCAGGGGTTGAGACTCCTTGTGGCAGGAGGCCAGAGTTGAGTTAGATATTGCTGTACATGCTGACATGACTGGATTTTGGCTGCTGTTTATGTTTTCTGCTATTATTATGATATTGTCTGTTGAGACTGACGTTGGGCATTGTTGCCTCATTTGGTGAGCATGGGGTTTGTCCATGCCACATAGACTTGATTATGTCTTCTTTAAGTTAAAGTTGTATTAATGTATCAGGATCTTGGTCCAGGCTATGTGTTGTAGTCTTGTGACTTAGATACTCACTTTATATTTATATATGAGGTATTTCAGTTAGTTGTCTTGCAATTTACATACAAGCATTATTTTATGAAATTGATTAAGTAATCAACTTGGCTAAGGTTAATGACGTCATAATTGAACTAAAGAAAAAGTTGTTCCGCATTTTAATTAAGCATAGCTTAATACAATAGTATGTTAACAATCTGGGTTAACACGGGCTGTTACAAATAACTGTAAGTGAACAGTAATATGTCAAATAGGATGCAATATGTAAGGTGCCATAAGATGGTAGTTTGAGTTATGATTTTGAGCACTCGGAGATGTGCGTGTGCGTATACCAAGTGTGGTTGTATGGATTTGAGTTTTACAAAAATTGTGAAGTGAATCGTGGGATTCTCACCCTATGTGAAGGGATAGAAAATTGATTAGTACTGAGGATTGAGTCAAAGTCTTTTGGGAAGGCTTGTGATAGCGAGATGTTAAGATGGTGGCCTGGTGGCCTTTTATAAAGGATTAATTGTGACGGAGTCAAGTAAGAATGTGTTATACTAGTTGGTAAATAAAATGGTACTTGGTTAAATAAAAGGCAGATAGTTTTGATTTAATGATGTAATAGGTGTTGAAAATACACAATGTGGGTGTCGTTCTTGACTAGGTAATAAGATATATGATTGTGTGTGCTTGTGGTGCATTGAATAGTCCGAGAGACTTGCATACCAGCCGATATGAAATTATGAAAGTGATGATAGTGATTGATTTAGTTCCATATGACATGATAGGTAAATTTCAAAAATCCCTATATGATGGGACAGGTATGAGAGAGATATGATATGTTGCCTTTAATGTGAGAAATCAATGATGAACCATGTGTCAAGCTTGGAGATGACTAGGCGAAATTGCAAGTAGGTTCTGATATACAGAAATTCATGAGTGTGTTGTGATTGAAGGCTTTGAAATGGCCAATGTGATATATAATGGTAATGTGTGGTCCATTGGGTACCAGTTAAATGTCTGGAGAAAATGACTCGCCAAGATGTTTTGGTGGAAGTTGGTAAACCTGTAGGGTGAAATTCGACAGTTGAGCATAGAGGTGGTGCTTGTTTTACGATAAGTGCAGAAGTGGAATTGCACGTTGTGGGTTAAGAACATAAGAAAAGTATGTGTATATATAACTTGTGGCTAAATGCCAAAAATGGGGATTATTCCCTCAAAAAAAAAAAGAAGGAAAGTACAGTGCGTGTGTACTAGATGATTACCCGGTGAATTGCACCGTGGGTCTGCTGAGATTCCATAACAGTGTTAGTGTGGAATAGGAGATGTAGGAAAAATTGATTGTTTAACAAAATAAGATCACGGGACGAGTGTTACCGAAAGGAATTTGATGACGAGAGTACTTACTCCGTATAAATAAAACTCAGATAAGGATAGTTGTGGCTATAATGTGCCAAAGATTGTTATGTGCCTGTGTGGCACAAATGGAATTGGACCGGGTATTGTCGGACACTTAATCTGATTAGTAAGGTTGCCGAGAAAATGAGTAACTGTGATGTGTATTCCGGCTGTTCACATCTGGTGACACCGGATAATATTGAAATTGGGGAGAACTTGAAGACTCCTGTTGGGCCTTTGAAATACGGGGCCATTGTGAAAAGAGGCTGAGAAGCCAAAGAATTGTAATGTAAATATTCAGTGGGAAGCCCGCACATTCTGAGGAAGCTACTTGGGAATGAGAGACTGAGATTCTCCGGCTGTATCCTGAGTTAGCATATGAGTATAATTTAATTTTGCGGACAAAATTCCAAAAAGGTGGGGTGAATATAACATCTCGTAAATTCAAATGTGAATTTATATGATATAATGTGGGTTAAAAGGTAAGGATTAGTGAAAATCCTGAAATTGGGGTCAAAATGTGTAGCAAGGGCAAAATGGTAAATTGCGAAAAACGTAACCCGAGGCATGAAAAATGGAGTAAGAGATCTGAAATGATAAAAATAATGCTGAAAATGGATTCGGGACGAAAAATTTAGGGAATAGGCAAGTTTTAAAATTTTTGATGAATAGTGATTTTCCCGGAGTAAAAATACTGCGGTATAATTGTACCGTTAAGAGTGAAATTCTTATGAGTACTTTAGGAAATGAAAATATGTCATGAACCAGAAAAATATGTAGATTATGAATTTGTGATCGGAATTAGGTGATGGATTAAAGTTAAATCGCGTGTGGGACCCGCCTGTGGCATAAGTGAGTCAAACTCACCTTTTACCCTCACTTTCTCTCTCCTTCTCGTCTCTTCTTCACGCGGTTCAGCCCTTCCTCCATGGCCAAGAACTCAAAACTCCCATTTCTTGTAACTTGCTCATTTCTCCACCAAATCAATGAAAGTAAACTGGCCTTTGAAGGCCGATGCATGTAAGGTGTAAAAACAAAATTTTTACTGCGGAAACATACATGCACACATGGATTCATGCTTTAAGACAACATGATGTTACCTTGTTTTTGGCCTGATCAGTCAGGGAGATCAGTTGTCAGGTCTGAAGGGTTCAAACCCTCTAATGGTGATCCACACCACCGTTCGTCAATGATGCAAGAACGCCTTCTTGAAAGCCACCAGATGATCACCACAATGAGGCTTGCTATGCGCACAAGTGGTGAAGGTGGAGGCTAGGTATCCTGTTTGGAAAGGTGTAGTGAACTACCCTACAGAATGGTGCATAAGATGAATGAGTGTAGGCTAGGTTTTCTCAAAACCCTAAGGAGAGGAACTAGTGTCTTGTTATGCGCACACTTTGATTGAAAAGAGAATGATAATTAAATGAAAATTATCCTTTCAAAAAGCTTTGAAAGTGGCACATAGATTTACTGACTCTAAAGGCAGATCATCTCATGATCTCTTTTACTATGCATAGATTCCCGAGTCCCTGTAAATGTCATCCCGATTTCTCCAGTTTACAGATAACCTAATATCTCACAGAGATTTGACGAATTCCTTCAGCTTATTACCCTAGCCCTGTGCCCTTTAAGGACACGCCCAACAATATACCTATGAGTCTCCATGTTTCAGGCAGATGAGGCATACAATCAAAACATTCCTTCAAGAACACAGTCTAGGTAATAACTTCTGGTCTAAGGAAAGACATACCCAAACATAAAGAGATTACTCTAATGACACTATCTGTGAGATTTCCTCATGGAGTCTCTTTTGGGGTCTGTTCAGTGCGAGCTATACTCTTATAGGTCCACCCACGACTTTAGCTAAGATATCTCCATATCTGCAGCTCATGAGGTCTTTACCTTGTATCCATAAACAAGTAGATAAGTCGTACTAGTCTTACCCGAGATCACTGATCCCCAAACTCAGTGTCTCTAGACTAGGAACATATAATTAGGAATAGACATGCAATATCCTTAAATCCTCATGATCGTGATCTCATCACATATACTCAAGAGATACCTGTTCTATTCCAAGGGGTTTATCCAGTTCGTTCATATAATATTAACAATAATATCGAGACACAATATGAAACTGAATAAATAGTGCTTTCATTTATTTGCGACAAACAAAGTTCTACATCTAGTGTCCTTTATTTAATCAAAAAATTGTCTCTAGGACACCCATATACTAATAAGCTCCCACTTGGCCTAGAGCCAATCAGACCTAAGTGGTATACCCAAAGCCTCATAATGACTACAATGTTTTCTCTCAGAAACTGTCTTTGTCAGAGAATCGGCCAGGTTATCATCTGTGGGAACATAATCCATTTTTACATCATTCCTATCAATGATTTCTCTAATCAGATGATATCTGCGGAGCACGTGTTTAGATCTTTGATGAGACCTAGGTTCCTTTGACTGCGCAATGGCTCCTGTGCTTCTGAAGCAGCTATGTATTCAGCCTCTGTCATTGAATCTGCTGTTGTCTCCTGCTTGGAACTCTTCCAAGACACTGCCCCACCATTTAAGGTGAATACGAATCCTGACTGTGACTTGCAGTCATCTTTGTCACTCTGAAAGCTGGCATCAGTGAACCCTTTCACTATTAGCTCATTAACCCCCACCATAGACCAAAAACGCATCCTTAGTTCTTCTTAAGTATTTAAGGATGGTTTTGACTGCCGTCCAGTGACCCTCTCCAGGGTCTGACTGGTATCTGCTCGTAATGCTTAAAGCATATGAGACATCTGGTCTCGTACATATCATGGCATACATGATAGATCCAATAGCCGAAGCGTATGGAATTCCACTCATGCGATCCTTCTCAGGCTGTGACTTAGGACACATAGCCCTTGATAGGTGTACCCCATGACTGACAGGAAGAAAACCCCTTTTCGACCCTTCCATGCTAAACCTCTTTAGCATCTTGTCAACGTACGTGGATTGAGATAAACCCAGCAGCCTCTTGGATCTATCTCTATAGATCTTTATACCAAGTATAAAGGCTGCCTCTCCCAAGTCCTTCATGGTGAAGTTTTCTGAAAGCCACTCTTTCATTATTTATAATGTGGGGATGTCATCTCCTATTAGCAATATGTCATTTACATAAAGCACTAGGAAGATGACATTACTCCCACTAACCTTCCTGTAAACACAAGGTTCATCCTCGTTCTTGATAAAATCGTTACTCTTAACGACTTCATCAAAACGTATATTCCAACTCCTTGATGCTTGCTTTAGCCCATATATTTACCTTTGTAGTTTGCATACCATATGCTCCTGATCTTTGATTTCAAAGCCTTCAGGTTATGTCATGTACACTTCCTCCTTCAAGAACCCATTCAAGAAAGCGGTCTTGACATCCATTTGCCAAATTTCATAGTCGTGGTATGTTGCTATTGCAAGCATGATCCTAATAGATTTGATCATGGCAACTGGTGAGAAAGTTTCATCATAGTCAACTCTTTGTCTTTGACGATACCCTTTCGCCACCAACCTAGCTTTGTAGGTCTGAACGTTGCCATCTGCATCAGTCTTTCTTTTAAAGACCCATTTATTTCCGATAGGAACTATTCCTTGCGGTTTACGAACCAAGGTCCATACCTTGTTCTGATACATCGAATCCATTTCAGATTCCATGGCTTCAAGCCATCTAGAGGAGTCAACATCTTTGACCGCCTCCTCGTAGTTACTTGGTTCATCATCCACAACTGTTTGATGATTCTCAATCACAAACCCGTACCTCTCAGGTGGATGGATGACCCTCGTAGATCTACGGAGTTGTGTTTACTTCTCCATTGGAGAACGTCGCCCGCGGAGCAAACTCGGGTTCCTCAATCTGTTCTTGTTGATCTTGCACTTCTTCAAGATCAATCTTACTCCCACTACCTCCTTGAGAGATCAAATCCTTCTCAAGGAACTCAGCATTCTTTGACACAAACACTTTATGTTCTTCCATGGAGTAGATGTAGTATCCCTTAGTACCTTTAGGATACCCCACAAATAGACATTTAGTACTCCTAGCACTAAGCTTGTCTGATGTCAACGCTTTGACATAAGCTGGCGATCCCCATACCCTGAGGTAACTCAGGTTGGGTCTCTTGCCACTCCATATCTCATATGGTGTGGTCTAAACAGATTTAGACGGTACCCTATTTAGAAGGTATGCCGCTGTGTCTAAGGCATATCCCCAAAATGATTTTGGAAGTTGAGTCTCACTCATCATAGACCTAACCATGTCTAACAAGGTCCTGTTTCTCTTTTCGGAGACACTGTTTTGGTGTGGTGTGTAAGGAGCGGTAAGTTGTGAGAGAATTCCATTTTTTCTCAGATAATCCTGAAACTCGTGGCTCAAATATTCACCACCACGATCTGATCGTAATGTCTTAATCATCTTGCCACGCTGTTTCTCCACTTCATTCCTAAACTCTTTGAACTTTTCAAAAGCTTCAGATTTATATCTCATTAGGTATATATACCCAAATCTCGATTTGTGTCATCTGTAAAGGTAATGAAATAGGAATATCCACCTCTAGCCTCAATAGACATCGGGCCACATACATCAGTTTGAATGAGTTCTAATAACTCATTAGCCCTATGACTCTCAAGCCATTTAGG
The DNA here is from genome assembly GCA_032173675.1 of Gastrolobium villosum. Taxonomy (NCBI): domain Eukaryota; kingdom Viridiplantae; phylum Streptophyta; class Magnoliopsida; order Fabales; family Fabaceae; genus Gastrolobium; species Gastrolobium villosum. The sequence goes on from JAVKPL010009610.1 coordinate 22,389, forward strand.
CTTTTGTCGAATCATTTTCCCAGCTAGACAAGATTCACACTGTCCATAGGATTCCAAATCCATGGAGTTTAGGTATCCATTCTATACATCCTAGACAATCTTGTTTCATTTATGTGCCCTAGTCTATAGTGCCAAAGATAAGATTGATTATCCGTCCTAGGTCATTTCACATCTATATTGAGCACTTCATTTCCCATTTCCGACACATACAATCCATTTATTAAAGAAGCAGTACCATAAACCATATCATTCAAAATGATAGAAAAAGTACCATCCGTAATACTGAAAGTATAACCATCTTGTTCTAAACAAGAAACTGAAATAATGTTTCTAGAAATATGCAGAACATAAAGACAATTATTCAAATGCAATAAAAGGCCCGTAGGCAAAATAAGGTCAGTATCTCCAACTGAATGAGCAGCAACCCTTGCTCCATTGCCAACGCAGAGACCCACCTCGTTTCTTTCCAATCTCCTTGGGCTCCTAAGTACCTGCAACATATTGCAGATATGAGAACCCCATCCGGTATCCAATACCCATGAGGTTGGATTAGCATAAGAATAATTTATCTCAATCATGAAAATACCTGAGGCAGAAGCATCACCATGCTTCTTGTCCTTCACATTGTTCAGGTAGTCTGGACAATTCCTCTTCTAGTGGCCTTTCTTGCCACAATGGAAGCACTCAGCATCACCCTTGTCCTTAGGTCCCTTCTTACCCTTCTTTTTGCCCTTCTTCTTCTTAGATTTTCCTTTGGGCTTAAGGGGGTTACCTTTTACAGGCTCCTTACCTTTTCCCTTGGCCTTGCTAGGCCCACCAATCAAAAGATCCCGTGTCCTATCCTTCTTGATAGACACTTCAGATGTTGTTAACATGCTTAACAACTCAGGCAAGCTCACTTGCATCCCATGCATATTGTAATTCATGATGAATTGACTGAAGGAAGGTGGAAGTGAGGTGAGGACTAAGTCATTACTTAGCTCGGCATCCATGATGAAGCCTAGGTTTCCTAGCTTCTCAATCAGCCCGATCATCTTGAGAACATGGCTGCCAACAGACATGCTCTCAGACATCCTACAAGAGAATAGTTCTCTTTAGGCCTCATACCTCTCATGCTTGCCCTTAATATCATACAACTCCTTGAGATGCATGATAATAGAGGGAGCATCCATATAGTCATGCTGCTTTTGCAGTTCAGGCGACATGGATGCCAACATGATGCATACTGCCATCACATTGTCATCCAAGTGCTTTTGATGGGTTACGAAATCAAATTCCGCAAACCCTTCTTCCCTATCCCGTGGAGCTATTGGTATTTCAGCATCTAAAACGTAGGCAATCTTTTCGGCCCTTAGAACAATTCTTGTTAGCATATGGGTGTCCTAGAGACAATCTTTTGATTAAATAAAGGACACTAGATGTAGAACTTTGTTTGTCACAAAATAAAAGAAAGCACTATTTATTCAGTTTCATATTGTGTCTCGATATTACTGTTAATATTATATGAACAAACTGGATAAACCCCTTGGAATAGAACAGGTATCTCTTGAGTATCTGTGATGAGATCACGATCATGAGGATTCAAGGATATTGCATGTCTATTCCTAATTATATGTTCCTAGTCTAGAGACACTGAGTTTGGGGATCAGTGATCTTGAGTAATACTAGTACGACTTATCTACTTGTATATGGATACAAGGTAAAGACCTCATGAGCTGCAGATATGGAGATATCTTAGCTAAAGTCGTGGGTGGACCTATAAGAGTATAGCTCGCACTGAACAGACCCAAAAAGAGACTCTATGAGGAAATCTCACAGATAGTGTCATTAGAGTAATCTCTTTATGTTTGGGTATGTCTTTCCTTAGACTAGAAGTTATTACCTAGACTGTGTTCTTGAAGACATGTTTTGATTGTATGCCTTGTCTGCCTGAAACATGGAGACTCACAGGTATACTGTTGGGCGTGTCCTTAAAGGGCACAGGGCTAGGGTAATAAGCTGAAGAAATTCGTCAAATCTCTGTGAGAGATTAGGTTATCTGTAAACCGGAGAAATCGGGATGACATTTACAGGGACTCAGGAATCTATGCATAGTAAAAGAGATCATGAAATGATCTGCCTTTAGAGTCAGTAAATTGAAGATTCTCTATTTCGAATAAAGCTTACCCTAAACCACAGGGGTTGATACATTTCCTTACCCTACGTTAATGGGAAGATAATCGAGACGAAGGAAAATACATACGGTAACCAAATATGTGCAATAGGATGATCAAGTCATTAATCTGACTAGTTCTAGGGCAACAAAGCATTGCTAGTGCTCTGGGTTGTCATTAATTGGGTTGTGGGCTTGTTGGGCCCAAGCCCAGTTATGTCAGAAGCTAAGTTGGACCTAATGGGTCACACACTAACACCTTGTAGTCATGATGGACTAGCTTTAAAGGTATTGGGCCTAATAATGGTTGTTAGCCCAAGAAGCTGTTTGGAAGCCCACCTAAATAGGTGGGTGGTGCATGGAGCTTAGTAATGGGCTTGGATAGTCCAAGCCATTACTAATTAATTTAATTAGTTAAATTAATAATCAAATATTTGAATTTCGAATTTTGAATTTGAAATTTGAATTTTGAAATTTGAATTTGGAATTTGAATTTTGAAATTCGAATTTGAATTTGAAATTTGAATTTTGAAATTTGAATTTCGAATTTGAATGTTTGAACATTTGAATTCAAGTGTTTTTGAGTTCGAATTTGAATTGGCTTTGAAAAATTGTTTCATAACAAAAGGATAAGATAGGATCTTATTAGAACATATTCCTTGGATCAAGAAGCATCTTTAGAGCACATTCTTGGGCTGTTTGGGGTGCATATTTGAGTGATAAGAATGTCATCTTATCACTTAAAATAAAGCTCCATTCAGATTTGGTGGTTGAGGGAATCAGTGGGTGAGTTGATTCAAATTTTGAATGCAACTACTCAATATATTTGTACCCCTTTTAGGGCTGAATTATGCGCATGAAAAGTATACTATATGATAGTTTATGAATTCAAGTTTAAATTATTTTGAACTTAATTTCATGAGGATAAGATTGGAGGTTGTTGGCAAAATTGGTTTTGCAACAGCTCCACCTTATCCTCCCCTGTTTCATGCGCAACTTTCAAAGTATTTTGAAAGTTGGTTTTCATTTTGAATGATTTAATTCTCTCCTCCTCTCCAAGGTGTGCGAATAACACTTGTTCCTCTCCTTAGGGTTTTGTTAGAAAACCTAGCCTACTCTCCTTCATCTTATGCACCATTCTGTAGGGTAGTTCGCTACACCTTTCCAAACAGAATACCTAGCCTCCACCTTCACCACTTGTGCGCATAGCAAGCCTCACTGTGGTGTTCATCTGGTGGCTTTCAAGAAGGGGTTCTTGCATCATTGACGAACGGTGGTGTGGATCACCATTAGAGGGTTTGAAACCTTCAAGCCTGACATCTGATCTCTCTGACTGATCAGGCCAAAAACAAGGTAACATCATGTTGTCTTAAAGCATGAACCTATGTGTGCATGTATGTTTCCGCAGTAAAAATTTTATTTTTACACCTTACATGCATCGGCCTTCAAAGGCCAGTTTACTTTCAAGTGGTATCAGAGCCCGGATGCTTTACCATCGGCGAGTGATGGTACCTTGTTTGTGAAAGGAGTTTTTTACGGTCAAAATCTTTAAAGGGTTAAAGTTTAAATTCTGCATATGGATTTTGAATCACAAATCCTTTAAAGTGTTAAAGTTTTTGTTTTTATGAACATGTAAATTTGATTCTGTGTTCATAAAACATTATGCATCATGGTTTAGTTTCTTTTTCTTTATGAAAGTTTTAAAAGGAACACCCTTTTTGAAAGGGTAGATTCGGCCATGGAGGGTACTAAGAGTACCTTGAATGATTTCTTATTTTTCTCCATGAATTGTGTCATGTTTATATGCATGAATTTTTTTGTGACAAAATTTATCATGTAGTCACCTATATGATTCGGCCATGAAGGAGTTTGTGGCTAGATGCATGGTTTAATTTTGTTTTCTTTAAGAAAGAATTAACAAAATCTGAATTAAAATTGTTTTTAAATTCGGCCAATTGAGAAATTTAAGATTATGAATCTTGATGTTATTTTGATGTTTAAATGTTAAATGTCAAAATACATGTAAAAATATTATGTGATAATATAATGTTTGTGTTTGCAAGTTTTGAGCTTTTCAGGTACAAACAGGAAGGGGATGGTCATGGTGCCTTAATTTACAAGTGTATTTATAATTTAAATTTTGTAATTTTGTCCCTCCAAAGATGTTTTGGAGTTTCTTTAATTATGTGTAATTAGAGAAATAGGCTAGTGGCGTATAGACGACAAGCGGCCGTTGCTTAAAGAAGCAAAAAGGACAAAAGCGCGAGCACCATAACTATCTCAATATAAACTGTTTATATGCATGTATGATTAGAACGTCTAGTATGCATGAATTGGGCAAACCGCGTTTTGTATGGTTATTATGTTTGTCCAATAGCGACTAGTGTATACCGATAGATGTTTGACATAGGTAACGACTAGCATGATAACTTACAATATGCGTTTGATGGGACCTAATTAACCCTAAAATAAAAGGAAACCCTTAAAAGGAATAAATAATTAAGTGTATGATTACCTCCCACCACCAATGTTACTCAAAGCTCTTCTACATAGTTGATTAACTCGTTGAACTAGAGTAGTGTTTGAAGTGTAAGACACTTAGGGTGCTGGTTTAATGCTTAACTAAGACATAAGTTGCAGGCACAGCCGGGCTTATGTGCTTAGGGTAATGGTGCTAGGTTGGTTGCATGAGATGCACCACTAAGTGACAAAGAGTTGTCAACCTAATGTTAAGAGAGGGTATGAGATACTGTTGATAAAGATCAACCCATTATTTAAATTAATCTTGCGGTCTCAGACGGAGATTAAAATAAATAATCGCACTCTTAATCCCACTAAGGTAAATCTAAAGTAGATTAACCCTAAGTCAAATACGAAGGGTCATTGACTTAGATAAAATAGTGGGAGGGGCAAATTATTTAAAGTCTTTAATAATTTGCTTTTAACTACATAACCATATATTAACTAAAACTATCTTCACATCTTTTTTCAGCTTATATAGTATGACTAATCCACTGTCACTGCGTTCAATACTCGATACGAATAAACTGACCGGTTCAAATTTTATGGACTGGTATCGGAACCTAAGAATTGTTCTAAGGGCCGAAAAGATTGCCTACGTTTTAGATGCTGTAATACCCGTAGCTCCACGGGAAGGGGAAGAAGGGTTTGCGGAATTTGATTTTGTAACCCATCAACAGCACTTGGATGACAATGTGATGGCAGTATGCATCATGTTGGCATCCATGTCGCCTGAACTGCAAAAGCAGCATGAGCATATGGATGCTCCCTCTATTATCGTACATCTCAAGGAGTTGTATGATATTAAAGGCAGGCATGAGAGGTATGAGGCCTCAAGAGAACTGTTCTCTTGTAGGATGACTGAGAGCATGTCTGTTGGCAGCCATGTTCTCAAGATGATCGGGCTGATTGAGAAGCTAGGAAACCTAGGCTTCATCATGGATGCCGAGCTAAGTAATGACTTAGTCCTCACCTCACTTCCACCTTTCTTCAGTCAATTCATCATGAATTACAATATGCATGGGATGCAAGTGAGCTTGCCTGAGTTGTTAAGCATGTTAACAACAGCTGAAGTGTCTATCAAGAAGGATAGGACACAGGCTCTTTTGATTGGTGGGCCTAGCAAGGCCAAGGGAAAAGGTAAGGAGCCTGCAAAATGTGACCCCCTTAAGCCCAAAGGAAAATCCAAGAAGAAGAAGGGCAAGAAGAAGGGTAAGAAGGCATCGAAGGACAAGGGTGATGCTGAGTGCTTCCATTGTGGCAAGAAAGGCCACTGGAAGAGGAATTGTCCAGACTACCTGAACAATGTGAAGGACAAGAAGCATGGTGATGCTTCTGCCTCAGGTATTTTCATGATTGAGATAAATTATTCTTATGCTAATCCAACCTCATGGGTATTGGATACCGGATGTGGTTCTCATATTGCAGATACTTAGGAGCCCAAGGAGATTGAATAGAAACGAGGTGGATCTCCGCGTTGGTAATGGAGCAAGGGTTGCTGCTCATTCAGTTGGAGATGCTGACCTTATTTTGCCTACGGGCTTTTTATTGTATTTGAATAATATTCTTTATGTTCCGCATATTTCTAGAAACATTATTTCAATTTCTTGTTTAGAACAAGATGGTTATACTTTCCGTATTAGGGATGGTACTTTTTCTATCATTTTGAATGATATGGTTTATGGTACTGCTTCTTTAATAAATGGATTGTATATGTTGGAAATGGGAAATGAAGTGCTCAATATGTAACGCCCTCCCTTGTATGCATCCAAGAGAGTCGTTTGCTAAGCGGAATTAGAGTCTTTAACGACACATTAGCTAACAAAGATTCTTATTCTAACTTCAAATCCGAAAAGCGTTTCAATATTCTTATCACTTCTGTTTGGACGAATAAAAATATTTCAAGTGATTTAGAAGGAGCACATTGAGGGCTTCACGTGCATATAAAATAATAGTAATTCGGAGTTCGTTTGCACCTTGAAACATAATCCGTAAGGTGCACTGTAAAAATTCAGCACTGACGTTCAAAAATTCCTTTCGCAAAACGTTTTTCCAAAACAGCCGCTGTTCATAAAAGTTCAAAGTAAAATAGAAGATGATAAAGTCTACAGTCATCCAAGAGTACCAAAATATTAAGCATTACAGTCATCCAATCAATCAAACAGTAACAGTGAAAGTCCATGCATCAGCAAGCAACAGCAAACATCACGCCTTCAAATGCTTTTACGTCCTCCTGCCATTTAGGAAAATAGCAGCCCCAAAGGGGTGAGAATAATCCCAGTAGTGTGGCAACAAAACCAATAATATAACAGTATTAACTAGGCACAAAATCATAAACAGTCACTTCAACATATCCTTGTTCCTTTTCCGTTTTCCTTTTCATCATATATATGTATTGCGTATATAACGCCTTTCCTTTGCGCTTTTAGCACCGTCGTGCGCGCACTTCACAGTGGACATCTCATACATGGCACCTGAGCTCGGTGGATTCCAACTGTGGGCCTATGCGGACTGATGCCAAGTGTCCCATACCCTGGTACCTTAGGGATGCCTATATGATGCTTGCTCAAACACATGGTCCTGTACATAACTATTCTAAAATGCAAGGCTTATATGATCTTGGTACATGCATGCCATGCTATGCTTTCACACACAAAGCGTAAAAATAAATGCGGTATGATGTAAGGTGCATGCTTATATACTTGTCATATACGTTATGCTGCCACATAACAACTTTACCTCATAATCATATTGCCATCAAGGCACATTCTTGGCAGTTTTACTTTCATCATAAGGAACATAATACTTTTACGGAGTATGGAGCATCATGTCACAACTTTATACCAGTAGTCAATAGTCACATTAGGTAATATCGCCTGACATTTACCTTGCGTGCCTTAAATAATACCAAACAGCAGCGAACTATGCTACGTTTCTCACTTCTTATGCGCACCTAAATCAATTACAATCAATCATTTACAGCGATGTTTTACAGCAGAAACAATGAGCATACAACAACGTTTTACAGCAGAAACAGTGAGCATACAACAACGTTTTATAGCAGAAACAGTGAGCATAAAACAGTGGCGTTGTTCTTAAAACAGTGAGCAGAAAACAGTGAGTTGTTCTTTAAAAACAGTGAGCAGAAAACAGTGACGTTTTCCTTAAAACAGTGGGCAGAAACAGTGTCGTTTTACAGCAGAAAAATGGTAGCACCTTACAGCAGCAAACAATGACCATTTTCAAACAGAAACAGTGACATCTTGAACATCAAAACAGTGGCAGAAACAGTGGCATTTGAGCGTCAAAACAGTGACATAATCAGTGGCATTTGAACATCAAAACAGTGACATAAACAGTGGCATTTGAACCTCAAAACAGTGACATAAGTAGTGGTCTTTGCACATCAAAACAGTGGCATGGATGGTAGCATTTGAACATCAAAACAGTGACATAAGTAGTGATTTTTGAATATCAAAATAGTGGCATAAGTAGTGATTTTTGAACATCAAAACAGTGGCATAAGTAGTGATTTTTGAACGTCAAAACAGTGGCATAAGTAGTGATTTTTGAACATCAAAACAGTGGCATAAATAGGAGTATTTGAACATCAAGACAGTGGCATAAAGAGTAGTATTTAAACATCAAAACAGTGGCATGAAGAGTAGTATTTGAACATCAAGATGGTGACCATTTTATGCAGAAACAGTGACACATTAAGTACTAAAACAGTGAGCATGTTGTGCAGAAACAGTGGCATGTGAGGCACTAAAACAATGAGCATTTTATGCAGAAACAGTGGTATGTGAGGTACTAAAACAGTGAGCATTTTGTGCAGAAACAGTGGTATGTGAGGTACTAAAACAGTGGATATTTTGTGCAGAAACAGTGGCAGCAAAATGGTGATCATTTCAAACAGATACAATGGTATGTTTATCCTCAAAACAGTGGCACTTTCATACAGAAACAATGGCATCAAATCAAGCATAGCAAGGAGACTTTCATACCATAACTAAAGCATACAAGTCATCATCAAATAGCTCCACCATTATACCTTCACCATGCTCATTTAAGAATCCACAACATAACAAGGCAGAATCTAGGAGAGTTCACAAGATAAAAGACATCTCAAGCACACACATGGTTACACAAAAGGAAAGAAGTCTAAGTTCTAAGCTTACCTCTTGAAGCACACCCTAGTTGATCAAAGATTGCACACAACACCTTCTAGTTCCACCCAACAACACGTTCACCCTTCCTATAGGATGGTCTATGCGCACACAAAGGTGAGGAGAACAATCTGGGCAGACTTCTAAGGTGAAGAACTCGGCTGGACAGTGAGGGAAAAGAGAAGAAAAAGCTTGCACTTACTTGGTGTTTAGGCCACGGTTTGAGAGATGTGAGGGAGATGAGTTACCAAAGTCTTTCTTTCTCCTAGAACTCTTACACTACACGGCTAGAGAAATGGGGGAAGAGGAAGAGAGTTGGTTGAATTTGTAAAGTGAGGACAGCCCCCTCTTTGTGCGCACAAGTTTAAAGAAGAGGGAGGAAGGGTTGGAATGATGCAACATCATGACAAATTCTGATTTCTTGTGGGAGTGGGGCTGCAAGTTTAGTCAAAGTAAGCAATGAGCTTGCTTCTTGCACACTCTAGGCGCATGCAAGGAGGGTGGAAGGGAGAAGTTGCCACCTTGTGCACATGCAAGGTTGGTCTCTTGGTCAACAAGCTATGCAGATTTTTGTGTCATAAGAAATCTGATTTAAGACCTCTCCATGTGCGCCTAAGTGAGGAGGATGCAGCCCAAAAGAAAGGCTAAGGAGTACATGTGTCTTCCATGCAATGAAGTTGATGGCAAAAGGTGCACATGCTAGGGTGTGAGGTGGCGGTCATGCAAGGCTAAGTTGGAAGATTTTCTAAGTCTTTTCTACCTTCCTATGCGCATGGATGAGGAGGAAAGGATAACTCTTGCCATGTGGAAGTTCCTTGCTACACAAGACAGCCTTGTGGGACAAAGCTTAAGGAGGATAAGAGTGGGTACAATATTGGGCTGATCTAGATTGATCCAAGGACCCTTTGGGACATCGGCCACCACATGCAAAGGATCCAACAAGACAAGTTTAAAGGTGACTAATCCAACCACTAGCCCACTTCCCAAGCCCTTTAAGCACCAAAGCCTTATAACATAACAATCAAATTACTCGTATGATTTTAATAAAAGTTCACATGCCTACATATGTACCCTCCTAAGATTTTAATTTAAATACTTCACTAACTTACCTTAGTCTCATCCAAGGGTAAAGGCCATGTAATTTCGCAAGCCACCAAACATAAACCAAAAAGATTCGAATTCTACACATGCATCTATATCATTATAACACTTATGTATTTTACTAATTACGTGGGATGTTACACAATATAGATGTGAAACGACCTAGGATGGATAATCAATCTTATCTTTGGTGTAACAGCCCGTTGTACACCGGTATTATTAACATTAATTATGATATTAAGCGCAGTTACAATCACAGCAATTCATTTATAAAAATGCGAGTAAACTTTTTCCGATTATTACGCGAACAGTTAAAACATAAAAAACGTAATAATTAAAAAGATGTGATCGCAACTGTAACACTAGCGGAAGACTTACTTAAATTTTATATACACTTTAATCTACTCCATACAAGACACTAAGGGGTTCCCATAAACCCACTTAGCCAATTCCTCACTTTTACGTTTTTACCACTTAACCGGACTTGCTAATTTGTTTTTCTACGAACACAAAATAAAAATCCAAACTTAAATTCCAGGTTATCTTTTTTCCTTATCCACTTACCTTTCTAACAAGCTATCACACACTCGATTCCGAGCTCGTGAGCTCCGGTTATCGCCGTTTGAAGATGGACAAACAACATTGCCTACCAACTCCAAAATAGCCTAAAACCTACAATCTTCATTGAATAAACTGTACCTAACCATCCAACCAATGGCTCTCAAACTTTTACACCATAAACTAGACACCTCAAACTTCGATTTGATATATCGTATGCTTAATTTGACCAAGTAACGAAGCGAGAATTAATTTCTCAAAACTACCTCAAATCTGCCAACAAAAACAGGGCAGAACAGGGAAGTGTGTTACAACAGCCCCCATGGGCTGCGCACACCACCAATGAACCTCAGCTTTTGACACAACGTAGGGGACATCTTAAGCTTCAAAATGGCGTATGGCACGTCCCAATCGGACCACTATCGAGAGAGATATTCTTCTCCAAAGTTCACCCAAAAACTGCCAATTCTACAGAAAATTCGCCAGAGTTTCCTTTGTATTTCCTAAAATCCCCAAATTTGCATAACCTGTTTAACTCCACTAATACACCTGAAATCCAGCAAAATCCAATGGGTGGCACACACAAGGTCCAACAACGCCTTGGGGCACTTACAACCTAATCCAACATACACTTAAAACATAAACAGTTTACTTTAAATTCCTTTTTAGTTTCAATCACTAACACCAATTTCATGCATAAATCAAAATGTAGATAATCATAGACCTACAATAGGCCTAAAGCCCTTCCATCATATTACATACATCCATGGTACATTTACAATACTGGATTACATTTACATTTACAACTTTAACTTTAAACTAAAAACATTTACATATTACAACTTCACTTGCCAAATACATACATAACTAAAATGACATGGAAACTAAACTTAGCCAAAATAACATGAACATAATGCTAATGGACTCCTCCTACATACATATACATGTTCATGCTCTAAGTCTAGCCTGGGCCAAATGGCCACCAAAAAGTACACTATACACCACCGCTCCACTCGTCATCATGCGGGCTTCTTGCCCGCTGCTCCGTGTCCACTGGTACATCCTGAAATAAATGCCCCTAGACGGGGTGAGATATACGGATATATCTCAGTAACCAAGAGGTTCTGGAGAAAACTCCGCCCAATGGTTCACTTCGATGTATACAAATAGCATAAAAACAACACCACTGTTATAAAACGGGATAAAGCAAGGGATTTAAAGAAAGGGGGAATATATCAGAACAACTAAGACATGCGGGATGGTAGCTACCAATACCACGCCATGTCCTCGGCTATACGCCTATGGGTACTACCCCTGGCGTGTTCATAGAACAACCCACCAAGGTACCCCTTCCAACCATATACACCCGAGACAACCTAGTGTGCTCCTATCCGGATAACACACCACGACCCTGGGTCAACTGGAACTCCCTCTCGGAGACCTATCCAGTGGCAGTCCAGAAACACTTGCCCGAAGGCTAAAAATATCTACTGGCCAGAGATCTGGTACATAAGTACCCACTGTGATAATGCACATGCATGCTCATGCTGTTTACACTACTCATACACACTTCCTACCATTGCCATCAACTAGCAAGGTGGAACACAAAAGGGGAACAAGCCCCAGTACCAAGAGGTTACCTTTTTGTTTTCCTTTCACAAAGCTCCGCAGAACTCCACTTGCAGCTTGATTCACAGGGAACGCCTACACAGAGGACCATTCCACACACTTAGAACTTTGAGTCCACTCATGAATTTCAACGTACATGTGTAAACCACAACACTTACCTCAATCCACTTGATCCAGGATCAAGGACAATCCACTGTTTCACTGTTCCAAGTCTATGTCCACGTACGGCAACCTGTACAACCATGCACAGCCGTCAGTTTCAGTCACAATACGTCAAAACGCAAAAACGTCATATTCCCCTACTCTCCCCCTAAGGTTCGGCCATAATAGGGTTATTTAGGGTTTTATTTTTCTAAATTTTCTTTCTCATTTTATTTCACTTACTTAGGTTACCCAAAGGCTAGTTCAATCGCCGTTTTTCGGTTTTACGACTTTTTCGCAACGTTTTGCGAATTATTACACTTTAGGCACATTTTGCCACTTTCAACACTTATTATTTTTACATTGATTCTTCCACATGCCAATCACCACACAACCCATCTAATAACTTTTCCATCACACAACACAACACCAAAGTGTTCTAAAACATCCATTTGCTCAATTGTACATAAATGGCCCAATCTTGGTTAGTCCAAACCAAGGATTTCCACTCAATTCCTATGGCCCACAACTTACATAATCACTTCCTGACATCATATAATCACACTACAATTCACTATACCACACATTAACACAAAACTCAAAAATTCCATTTCATGAACCCATTTTTTTTCTAAGTTAAAAATCCATTTTTTTCGCTTAAAATTTTCATTGCATTTCTAGCATTAATACATCATTCTAAGACATTATCATCTAATAGACATTTTCCATTTGAGCTCTCTAACACCACATATCACAAAATCCCTCTTTAGGGGCAATTATCACAACTCAAAATTTAACCAATGAAATGTTGAAATAACTTACCCAATTGCACGGTATATGGCTCCACCTAAGTATACTCCACCATTGGAGCATTTAAAATCGACATGATCACCCTTTTCTTCAAGCAAACCGCGGCCTAAATGGGCATGGATCTCCTCACACACTCAATTTCAAGGCTAAACAAGGCTACCAATGGGTTTAGGAGGTGTTTTCCATCGAGATTCAACACAAACTTTGTTGAATTTGGTTGAGAATTGGTTGGCTTGTGGCAAGGATGAGTTTGGCGCAAAAATGGAGCACAAGGGCTGTTGGGTCGGCTGGAAGAAGAAGAAGAACCGTGGGAATGAAGAGAAACAGGGGTCTTTTAAGTGGTTAATTAACTTTAAGTGGGTACCGGATCCCACGTGATTTAAAACTCACCCGAATTTCCCTCCGGTCATCACTAAAATTCACTATTTAAAAACCTAATGAGAAATTATAATTTTTCATCTTAACAAAATCCTTTAATTTTACTCTTTCAGATAAAAATTTGGAGCTTTCCGGTTGTTCGGAAAAACACTGCTTTAAGGTACAGCGCGCTCCGTTGACAAACTTCCACAAATTGACTTAAATCCCTCAAATATTATCAGAAATCATATTTCCTATTTCTATGGACCATTTAAAATCAATATTTGAAACCTAGAGCTCAAAATTCCACTGGCACGTTTTACGGTGCAATCTGACTGCGGTATTTTTACCCGCGAAAAACACTATTCACTGATTTTTCTGAAAATTGCCTATCCACTCAATTTTTCATTCTGAATCCATTTCCAGGCTTATTTTTATCATCTGAGACCTCCTGCTCAATTTTTTACATTCCTAGGGTTGCGTGTTGGCTAATTACCGTTTTGCCATTTCTTTGTATTTTGGCCTATTCTTTTGGATTTTCACTAATCCTTCACTTAATTTCTCACTTAACACTTTAATTACTTATTTTAGAATTGTTAGGTGTTATAATCACCCCACCTTTTAGAATTTTGTCCGCAAAATTAATCCATACCTGTCCACTAACTCAGGATATAGTTGGAGAATCTCCTCCTCTCGCTCCCAAGTAGCTTTCTCAGGTGTACGTCCTTCCCACTGAATCTTTAACATCGGTATCACTTTGCTTTTGAGCTTCTTTTCACTGCGGTCAAGGACCTCAATAGGGCCTATAGGCATCTTTAAGTTCTCTTTAATTTCAATCTCGTCCGGTATCACCACATGTGATTCATCCGGAATGTAACGCCGCAGCTGTGATACATGAAAAACATCGTGCAGATTTGACAACTGTGGGGGAAAGGCAAGCTGATAGGCCACTGGTCCAACTCTTTTCATTACTTGATACGGCCCAATAAAACGGGGACTCAGCTTCCTCACGCCCAGTGCACGCCCAACACCAGTAACTGGAGATAACCGTACAAACACATGATCACCTTCATCAAATTCCAGCGGTCTGTGTCTATTATCATAATAACTTTTCTGCCGATTCTGTGCCTGTTTAAGCTTTTCTATGATCATTTCTATCTGTGCTGTAGTTTCTTGCACAAAATCCGGCCCAAATCTCTCTTTATCACCATCCTCTGTCCAACAAGTAGGAGTGCGACATCTCCGCCCATACAATGCCTCATATGGTTCCATACCCAAACTGGAGTGAAAACTATTATTATACGAAAATTCCACCAGTGATAAATATCTATCCCATGCAGTACCCTGCTCAAGTGAGCAAGCTCTCAACATATCCTCTAATGTTTGTATGGTCCTCTCAGTCTAACCATCAGTCTGCGGGTGATACGCAGTGCTCAGCCGAAGCTGAGTGCCAAAAGCCTGCTGTAAGGCTCCCCAAAAACGAGAAGTAAATTTCGGATCCCGATCACTAACAATGCTAACCGGTACTCCGTGGAGTCTTACAATCTCTTTCACATATAACTTTGCTAATTTCTCCGTAGAGAAGTCCACTCGCACTGGCAGAAAATGTGCAGACTTCGTGAGCCTATCCACTATTACCCAAATTGAATCGTGTCCGGCCTGAGTCCGAGGCAGACCAACAACAAAATCCATCGAGATGCTCTCCCACTTCCACTCTGGTATATCCAACGACTGAAGTAACCCTGTAGGTTTCTGATGTTCTATCTTAACTTTCTGACAAATCAAACACCTTGATACATACTCGGCTACATCCTTTTTCATCCCAGACCACCAGAACTTAGTTTTCAAGTCTTGATACATTTTTGTGGCACCCGGGTGTACAGCATACCGACCCTTATGGGCCTCAGTCATTACTTCGTCGACTAATTCTTTAGGCACAACTATCCTGCCCTGGTACGTTAACAATCCTTGTTCATTTAATGCTATACCATTTTGTCCTTTCAGATACTTGCTACTATCATTTAGAATTTGTTTCTCTCTATAATCCTCTCATGTAATTCATTTTCAACCTGTAAACCTCTGAATTCTTCAACACTTCCTATAAAAACATCAACCAACTTCAAGTCACGGAATTGTTCTATTAAATCATAATCCCACAGCATTAACTGGGACACACTTACAGACTTTCTAATCAATGCATCTGCTACCACATTAGCTTTTCCCGGATGGTATTTCAACTCAAAGTCATAATCCTTTAGAAATTCAACCCATCTTCGCTGTCTCATATTCAATTCTTTCTGATCAAATAAATACTTTAGGCTCTTGTGATCACTGAACACAGCAAATTTCATCCCATACAGAAAATGCCTCCAGATTTTTAAGGCAAACACTATTGTAGCAAGCTCCAAATCGTGCGTCGGATAATTCTCTTCATGTAGCTTTAACTGTCTTGAAGCATAAGCAACCACTCTTTTCTCTTGCATTAGTACACACCCCAAACCTCTCTTGGACGCATCACAGTATAATTCAAATTCACCTTCCGGATCGGGGAGTGTCAACACTGGAGCCGTAGTCAACTTCTCTTTAAGTTTCAAAAAACATTTTTCACATTCCTGAGTCCACACAAACGGAGTATCTTTTCATGTTAATCGGGTCAATGGTAGCACCATTGTGGAAAACCCCTCAATAAATCGTCGATAATACCCAGCTAGACCCAGAAAGCTTCGAATCTCTGTAACAGTTTTCGGTCGTTCCCAGTCATAACGGCCTCAATCTTATTCGGATCCCCAGCAACTCCTCTTTTGGAAATAGCATGGCCTAAAAATTGCACCTCAGATAACCAAAATTCACACTTTGACGGCTTCGCGTACAACTTTTTATCTTTTAGTACCTATAACACAGT